>JAYMSL010000762.1:0-21090 GCA_036897195.1 Plantago coronopus
TTCCGATCGACATGGATGTAGTAGATGTTACCAACGATCGCTCGATGGATAAAGAAGAGATCACTCCGGAGGCGGCGGAGCGTCCGGTGGCGCTGGAGGAAGAAGAGGATATTCTTAAGGCTGAGAAGCGTCTGAAGGCTCCGGAGGATCCGCCGATTTGGGATACTAAAGGGGCTCCGGAGGATCTGTCGATGTATGATGATTTTGTGCCTGATGATGCAGAGTTTGAGGAGTTACAGAAGTTGCATAATACGCGTCCTCCAGGTTATTGGTTGAATAGAATGGAAGAGGAATATGAAAATTTTATTAATGAAAACAAAGAGGCTGCTAGAAAGGGCAGAGAAGCTATAAAGAAAAGGGAGGCTGTTTTGAAGAAATTGATACAATACGGTTTGAGAATGCACTGGCACATGGTGGTGGAGGAGAATTCGCTTGTGGAGTTGCCGGAGTCACCGGAGTCATGGCCAAGGAAGAGTCTGCCACAGGGTTGTGTTGATTTGAAGTTCGGATATTACCCTGATATCTGGAGAATCCAAGATTTCGGTGAGCCTTCCCCTTTAGTATTTATTAAAAATAGTTAGGAATTTTATTAATTTTGTTATTGTATTCATTCGTAGCTAGTAGCTGTAGTACTTAGTACTTCGGCGTGTTATGTACTGTAGTTATATTTTGAATAAATATAATTGCTCAGTCAATTAATTAACAATAATGAAATCTCCTTGACTTCCAGGGGATCATGGGATTGATACTCTCCCTAACACTATTCAGATATACAAATTGAAAATTGCCTCCAATTTGTATCCATTCGATGTGTATGGTCAGATGACGCTTTATGTCGAAACTAATAAACCCCAGATGTTGTTCTTCAGGGACAGAGATCACCCCCAAACCATCACTGAAACGGTCCGTACCTTATCTCTTTTAATGTTGTTTTATGTAATCTTGTTATATTTATATAATAATAATAATTCCAGACCAGATGCTAGATGCTGCTGCTTTAGATATGATAGCTAGTTGCTTGCTTTTAATGTCGGTGCGTCCATGTTTTTTTTTTTTTTGATCGAGTCAGTCTTTAGGATGCATGTCATGATCAATTAGAGTTGTGCATAAATTATTTGTGTTATGTATGCCCTTTAATGCTCTCCTGTTTTCATGGTATGTGTCTAGCTACCTCTTAATTCTTTGGTTCCACTTTACTTGATTGTTACTTGTTTAATTATTACACTAGCTAGCACTTTATAAGTTCCAAGTGTTGTCAATGATTGATTTAGAGACGCATTGCATGCTTGCTTTCCTGTTTATCCTACTCAATTTGTTTGGCTATTGGCAAATTTTATGTCCTTACCATAACTTAGTAACTATTCCATG
Source organism: Plantago coronopus (assembly GCA_036897195.1). Taxonomy (NCBI): domain Eukaryota; kingdom Viridiplantae; phylum Streptophyta; class Magnoliopsida; order Lamiales; family Plantaginaceae; genus Plantago; species Plantago coronopus. The sequence goes on from JAYMSL010000762.1 coordinate 1,369, forward strand.
TCAGCCATTGCGACATACAGATTTTCAGGACAAGAAGTTATACGTACATGGTTTTCCACTTGACAAACTAATTACATTTGGATGGATATATTTCCAATATTCAAGTCCTATCATATATTACGAATAAAGGAAGCACATGATTTACTTATTAATCAGTGGCGTATCTTAATTCATGCATGCAGGATCCATATTTACTGCTCACAGGGCCTTGCTGTCCTCCTTATTTTTTCCCTCCTGGGGTTCTGTGCCTCATAAAAGCCAGACTGATATTGAAGGGCACTACTCGATCTCACGACAAATATCTGACCCTAAGTACTGATGTGGGCGTCGACTATCAGAACGATCGGCTGTGCCCGGATGATGTATCCAAGTGCTGTGATTCTGTAGATTGGTGTAACCCTGGCAAGCCCTACTATCTGGAGCTGACACATGACATTGTCATTTACAGTGTTGTGGCTACAATCTCCGTGGAGCTTCTAGCTAGCAGCAGTCTGGATACAGGAGGCTACTATTTTACTGCCTTTATTGACAAGTTGCAGGGCAAGGACCAGGAGGTTGTGCTACTGGATTCCAGACATGGGAAGGATGCTGTACTTGAGGACAACAAGTTTAAGCTCTCACGCGAAACAATCTGCGTTGAGAATGGTGACAGACTCATGCTTCATATAGAGCATGATAATTTTAGTAAACACTTGGAATTCCCCCATGCAGCTGTCAATGGAGGAATAGTACATGAAACAGTTAGTACAAGCTCGTCAACGATAAGAGTCAATGTCGAATGGTTGAACTATGATAAACTGTTTAAGCTATCACCAGGCACATGCTATGAAACAACATGAGGTATGTTCTCTATTTTAATACTAGATGTTTGGAACTCGAGGGTTGTGGTACAGTTAAATTTTCATAATTAAATCTGGTTTGAATTGGCTTCTTCTAACTAGTGGGATAACATAATAAAAATCTGCTCGTTTTCCTCTTTGTCTACCCGCTCTTAGCGGCTAGAAGTTTTGTCAAGAACCGCGGTGGGTAAAACTTTGGTTACCACCAGCCTCTGGGCGTGAGGGTGGTGGTTTGGCGACCTTCCGCCCACCCACCTAGATATATACTGTATATTTTTTTTCTACTATATTTTTTCATTATTACTATTATATGGCAGTATGAGTTCACTTTGCATTTTTCTATATTTAAGAGTTTGAATTCATGTTCTTTAGCTGGTAAGAGTTTGTTCTAACGTTGGAAATTGAGGATGTATTGATTAATGCATGATTAGTTTAAGAGGTTTGCTTGTTGATGATTGTTGAATATTGATGGGGGCTGTATTGTTGATTGGAGGTTTGCATGTTTGGCTGTTTTGAACAGGGACTGTCCAACAAGAAGGTGCTGCCGGAAAACTATGAAGTTGCTCAACTTGACTTTCATATTCGAAATTAACTTGTATATGAAATGCTTATTTACTTTTAACATTAGAACTACTTTGCTTTTATTTACTTAACATTAGAACTACTTTGCTTTTGGTGAGTCACGTTCTTGTCTTATGCAGAGTGTACGACACTACAAAAATAAGTAGCAACTAGAAGGAGCATCTGTGAGGGATTCTGTTATTTCCTCTCAGTTGCTGCTGTTAACCAAAAACTCAAGATAAATTATCGAGCTAACGTGACGAAAAGCTTTCATCTCAAATAGCATACTCTCTTTCCCCTAAAATTCGGTGCCTTTTATGTAATTAGTAGTAACTTCAGGGATTGGTCTGTAAAACAGTAAAGAAAAATAAAATAACCCTAAAACCTAATCTTCCTTTTCGACAAAACTACGCCCATCTATGGCGATTCTGAAGCTTTGCTTGGAGCAGTTCGTTCTTCGATATTATGAATATCATGTGTTGTCTCACCGATCGAGAAGCGGCTTCGGACTTTTGCTCGGAGAATTCAGTGTTGACACGGACACAGTGGCAATGGCGATTAACCTAGACATCAATTCCATCTATTAAGCGGCGAATTGCTTCTTCTTACAGGTTGTAACTCATTTTACGATTTCTTCTTCGATCTTCTGCAAATCATTTTTGTGTTTTGTTCGATTAGTGAAGGCAATTGAACATATGCTAGCCTAGGATCATTGATCTGAATGTGAGATTCAGTGAAGGTTGATTTTTCCCATTTTACACCAGTTTGTGATTAGTCGGAAGTTTGTCTGGTCAGGTCTGTAACCCTGACATTCACGAATTGAATTTATGCAGGCAACTGAACAGCGATCCTAATGTGCTCTTTGCTGGATACAAGTTGCCTCATCCCCTCAAATACCAGATTCTTATCACGGTTTATGCATTTCGTTATATGTTCTGCATTGATATTAGTAGTTTGAGTGTTTCGGTTTTTCTGTTCTGTTTATTTAATGAATTGAATGAATAGGGTATGTGTTGTACCGTCCTGTTTCAATGCGTACAATTAAATGCTGAGGATTATTGTTGGAGCTGAGTAGTCCTATACATAATTTTATCTTCCAATGCGTTTCTTGTGTCTGTTTGAAATTATCATTTATGTAACCACGTAGTGCATATATGTCCATTTGTGAAGTCACATATATGAGCTGCTTAATGCATCTTGTGTTAGTTTCTTTCCTTGTTTGTGATATCTGGTGTTAGCTAGTGATTTACTTTCACTATTTTATCAACTTGTCATGTTTGGATTAGATGAATAGTTCAATACTTTAATCCTTAATGTCATATCAATCAGTTATCCTGTATTCCATCTTCTAAATGTACTGTTTTCATGCAGCACCTAGGAGGTTGAAATTGACTCTGTTCAGCTTTGTCATCATGGAGCTGAGATAGACAAAGTAACATGCCTTCAAGTAAGAATCTTCGTCCCCATGATTGTATGAACCATCACATTGTATGTTTACGTTTTATACATTATTAGTATCTTCTTCTATAAGCGGCAAGTACTTACTACATTTGATTTCTTATAATTCGTGTACTGCGTTTTATCTGTCCCTTAACTTTTTTAATCCCCTGCTACTTCATAATTGTGCACTAGTGTTCTGTTATTTTTTTGGTTTGTATATTATGTTCGTCTTGTTATCTTCCCATGTCATTGACATGCTCTTATACATGTTAAAGAGGCTAGGACTTCATGGCTGAGAAATTGTGAATTTCTGCAAGACTCTGCAATTCGGTTCTTGTGTGTGTTTGTCCCTGGATCGGTACGCCTTTTCTTTCTAAACTGCTGGAAATCGGAACCGCAGTGATAGAATTGATGAACATGAAATGATTTTGGAATGGAAGAATAAATAGACTGCTCTGTGATTTTAAGGATTAGGATTATATTATCTTGTTTTGTCACATGCTTATGGTTATTTGTATGTTTATGGCTCGACACTTTGTTCTTTTTGTTCTTCCTTACTTTTTGTATAATGAAAATAACTGCTGATCTCTGATTATTCTTACGAACACATTTTATAGTTCTTCATTGCATTGCCCTGATCTTGTTACTAAATTCTTAACCTGAAATGCAGATGATCCATGATTTACTCGGTGCTGTTCTCCCTGCTTGTAAAGTTGGGCTTGAAGATCCTGATGATGATGTAAGAGCGGTTGCAGCTGAGGCTTTGATACCAGCTTCAGTTGCTACAGTTTCTCTCAAGGGTCCTTTGTTGCATTCTATCATAATGCTACTCTGGGACATTATGCATGATTTGGATGATTTGAGTCCCTCAACTAGCAGGTACGTCTCGATCTTGGTGCATTCTTCTTTTCACATGCGATGTTACCAAAAATATATTTGGGCATAGACTTGTTTTCTTTTTAAATAAAATTTATCTCCTTTGGTGCTGCATGTGTGTGAGTGACTTCCTGGTATCCCCTGGATTTTACTGTCCTTATGGCATGGTAATTTAACATGTTCAAGTAAATACCATGTAATAGTAGCTAAGTTCTAGCAAACAAAGATTAGTTATAGCCTGCTAATGACATAAGATGGGTGAACATTTGCACTGTAATAACATGGCTCTTGTATGTTGTTAGTTAAATGTGTGTAACCTGGATTGTGGACTTAGTTTTCGTGAGGAATGTCGTGTTCTCATTGCTTTCGATTTTGGTGTATTTGTTGAATGTAGGTATAATGAACACTGAACAGAACCAACTGGTTTGTGATTGTGAAGTTTGTAACGTTGTTATCAAGTCAGGGTCACTTTGTCCAGCTCACCAAGTTTCTCGCAAACATCACGAGGTAAATATTTGATCATCTATGTTTTTTTCACATTCCATCTAAGGTACCTGTGCTTATAATGTTTTGATTCAGTGATTTGATCCTGTTGTGATGTTTTTTTTTTTCACTTTCTAGTTAAGGTACTTGTGCTTATAAAGTTTTGATTCATTGATTTGATCCTGTTGTGATTGGTGTTGGTGTACCTGCTCGTCTAGATTTAACTAGCTGAAATGATTTTATTCCTCTTATCATCACTATCCACTATGATGAGTGGAATGAGTCCTCTTTTGAGTTTAGTTTGATAGCAAAATGTGCCACCCGTTGTAAATGCTGATGTCTTTGCATTCAGTTTGCGTGATAAGTCATTTTGCTACTGGCCCATGTTGCCTTTGAATTCTTTTGGTTTCATCTTGAAACTCAAGGTAGAATTAATATATGTTACGTTTCACATGTTTTTTGTTCCATGTCATACAAGATTTTGAACATTCTTCACTATATCATTTTATTCAGGCTATAGATGAACTCAAAGCGAAGGCAGCTGAACTGAATCAAGCAAAAAAGCTCCAGGACTGAGCCGCCTCCTAAACAGATTCCATTGAGGAAACAGGTATTGCACTTTGTTAATATTCATCATTCGGTATTGCAGTACTTCTGAATGTTGCATCCAGTTTGATAGTTTCATTTGGATGAAATCGAGTTATTTAGTGCAGGAAATTCATGGTGTGGTTGAAAAAACTATAGAGCTGTCTGTTATCTTATCGTTTCCTTAGTCGTGATTGAAAAAATTATAGAGCTGAGATATATGTTTGTGAAGCTGTTTTAGGATAGTTGTTGTGGACATGTGCATTTTTAGATACTTTAAGAGCTACTATCTTTTGTTTGTTCGATTTGTACTCTTCTTCCTCCACTTGCTGGCATCTTAAATGACATTTTGATGAATGTGCTTATACTGTTAATTAACTTACTATCTTGTGAACTTGAATTGGGAATTATACACATTGGACAACTCGGATATTCATTCTGTTCGTGATTTTAATTTGACAGAGCAAGAGGGTCAGAGGTAATAGAGCTACTGTATTGAGCTGTCTATAGAATGGAAAGTGATGATGCTCGACTCAGAAGCAACTCATCTTGATAAGGAGATCTTTTTTTCCAATTTTGAGGTAATTAGGTTGTGCTAGAGTTGAGTTGAAACTGATGTGGATAGAAATTGCGCAAGGAAGAAAGTGTTTCGTAGGGTTGAGTTATTCGATTTGAAATTAGGAAAACTGGTGGAAGTTGGATTTTGAGGGTATTATGAACTGATTTGGTTCTAAATTACTTTATATTCTGCAGTATGTAATTGCAAGCAGAGAATCGATTATATATCTAGCCATTTTTTGGTGGAAAGTTTTTTTATTAATTTTTTATTTATTTTTTGCCCTAGCAATTGTGAGGAGATGTGAGGAAATTTTTCCTCACCTTAGCTACCTGACCAACTGCGAGGAAGACCTTTTGCCTCTCAAATTATCAATTGTGAGGGACCTAGCGTGACGGCGTGTGAGGAAATTATTCCCTCACAAAATATCAACTGTGAGGAAAATCAGGCTTTTATAGAGGAATTTTTTCCTCACAATTACAACTTTTTTTTGTAGTGCGAGTCTCTCACATTTTAAATACTTTGGTATTTGTGTTTATTGTTTTGTGACATTGTCATCTTATTTAGTGTTAGTTTTACCTTTTACGTTGTAGTTAGATAAAATGTTCGCGTGTATATCCCTAGTTCCAAATGTGCTTTAAGTGTTTTTTTTAAGTAATGATGAACCTTTTAGACCGGGGTGGAAGTCTTAGGGGAGGTGGGCAAGATTTTTGGGAATACACACGTTTTGTCCGTAAATTCCGAAGAATCTTTATACCGTGGTATTTACCCTATAGTGAATTCATCACAAAACTTGTTTACCTTGATTATGTTGCAAATGACCACATAGATCATGAGATAACTTCAATGAACAATGAAATTCTAGTGTGACGAAGGAGCGGATCCATATTTTAAGTTGGAAAAATTACAATTTAGTGATAGTTTTAATTCTTTATCTTCTTAAATAAGTGTGATCTAAATTTTTTCTTTTAAATTAGTGATATTTTTCTTATTTAAGTCAATCATTAACTAATACAGTATAAGTTAACAAAATTGAATCCTTACATTTTCAAACATTAACAAGCATCATATACTACTTCGAAACAAGGACCGTAAAAATCTTATATACGTCAAATTTTGGATGATTCAAGACAATGATGCTCCGAAACCCAAACACCATGCATCTTGTAAACAAGCACCACATATCTACCAAGTATCTCGTATATTTTACGTCAAATTTTGGGATGATTAAAGACGAAGATGCTTGTGCCAAAAGTCAATCATCATGTATTTCATAGCCATAGCCATATCTACCAAGCATCTTGTATTTTTCACCCAATTTTTTTATATTGTCCGATACAATGATGCTTGCTCCGAAATAAAAGTATCATGCATCTCATAAACAAGCATCATATCGACTAAGTATCTCATATATCCCACCAACAAATTTTAAAAGATTTAAGATGGTGGTGCTTGTTGCCTACCGTATGATGATTCTCTTTTTTGAAAACTTGAACGATACTTGACGGGCTTAATCGAATTATGAGTGGAGAAATTGCTAATTGATGCCTCTAAAATGATGATGGGTGTGTGTTTAAAAATGAAGAAAATTTAAAAATTTTAATCACCAATTTATATGTTAGATGTAGCCTTTCATTTCATTCGATTAGATTAATTATGTTTCTATAATTACTAAAATCAGTTTTGACGACTTATATGGAAACTAGAATGCCGAACACGCTACACGTATTACTGTGGCATTTTTCTATATGATTTTATAATTTTTTTTATTTTGTATTTTATTTTAAAATTTAATTTATGATCTAATACATCGATTTTTAATAAGAATTTGATAAAATTATGGAATTTTTGACTATTTTTAAGAAATAAAAAGTTGTCGAAATATATCCATTATTGGTGTCAAATCGTAGCTATGAATGAGTACATTATTTTGGTGAAATTGGAATTATTTTTGGATAAGTGGATTTTGAAAAATTAAGATTACGGAAAATAAGAGGAAAAAATGAGAAATTTGATAGATTGGAAGAGTTAGAAGCCATATGGATTGTATATTTACAATTTAATTATTGAAAATTTTCAAATTAGTCCTTAAATCTGAACTCAATTGAACAGCTCAATTATTGTAAATTGAACTCAATTGCACAACTCAAATAGTTATCGACATATATATATATATATATATATACTATAATATACACTAATTTGTTAGAAAGAAATTATCTATCACTTACTAGTAATAAAGTTTTAGGAATGACACTAACTTAAAATTCTCTTTTAAGTTAGGGGTGCGAAATTATTTTCAAGAAGATAGCAGATCCTTATACCATGGTACAGCGGGCGCTTGGGTTGAGCTCAGCTAACCCATCCTTATCATTGATTTCAACATCATAGGTGTTAACACTATGAAGTATCCTCTCAAAGAAGATTCCTGCCCAGTTGAAATTCTTTCCCCAGTTTTTCAACTTGTTCAGCAGCATCCACCTCTTTACAGAGGATTGGTCAGTACCCCCAATGTTTGCATCAAAGCACTTAGTGAAGATTTCAGCAATCATATTCCAACCTTCAGAAAGATGCTTTCTTCTGCAGGTTTTGGAATCAAAGGCAAGAGGGGCGTCTGGGTTACCAGCATCCCTTTCAATGAGATAGAACTCTTTCAGTTCATTGATCTCATCAGCATCGTTAACATCAATCTGATAAGAACCTTCAGAAGGTATCTTAAAGATTTATTTCAGAAATACGACGTTCAGAAAGCACTATTTCAGTGCCCTGAACTCGTGTATGCAATTGCACTTCTTTAGTGCCATTAAACTTACCGTTTACTATATTGAAGTTGTTGTAGAACTCCAAAACATCAAGCATAGAAACACCTGATGGTTTAGCCTCCAAAAATGTTTTCAGATCTGCATCTTTCAGCAGATCTAGGATGTTGGAAACACCCTGCCTGTATATCCTTGATACATCCAGAATTGAGTATAATATCCTTGTATGCCACGGCTCCCCATGACATTTTGCTTTCACAACCTACAACACTCCACATCTCAGGAGTTGCGTCTACCAAAGCGTGTTCAACAATTTGGATATTGTGAGCAGCAGCTTGTTGTGAAGAAGCAGCTTTCTTTCCTTTGCCAGATTTCACCATTGTGAATGATTATATAGAGAGTTTGGAAAGATTTGGGGAAATTGAGTGAGATTTGCAAAGTGTTTAGCGGAAAATTAGCAGAAAAACTCAGAGGATTGTACGAGAAGAAGTACAGAGTTTTTGTTTGTTTGCTAAGTGTTTGTAAAAATGTTAGAGACACTGAGGAAATCCTATTTATATGTCTCTGTGTTAGTGTAGCAAATATTCAACAAAAATAGACATACACATTAGTTGTGTGTATCTATTGTGCCGTTTTGCCTTTTAATCCATCATTAATCGTGTTTAATTTCTTGCATGATTAAATGCGCGGTTTGTGCTTTACCTGACACGTAACAGTACTTTTAAATCTCAACCGTTCTTTCTGGCGCATGCTAGCAACGTAGAGCTCAGATTTCTTCAGAGTTTTAATCATTTCAATCTGCATTTGGTACTGTACCAAAGTAGCAGTTTAACCGTCCTTACTAAGTTCAAGCTGTCAGCAGACATCAGCACAATGTTTGTATTGTAGTGTCAGTGTACCACTCATCCGCCTAAATGACAAATTTCCTCAGAGCACAAGTGTTGTGTGTAAGAGTTCAGAGAACACTTTGCAGTGCTTTCTGAGCAATGTGACTTTGCTCTTTTGTCATACCTTGCATTATTCCCCCTCACTCTAATGTCCTTGCTGAAGCCTTGTTTCAGCAGACACTAGTGAGTTGTTAAGGTTCTCATGTTTCAGAGACCTTTGTTTGGCGCAATGAAGAGTTTCATCTTTCAGAAACCTTCCTAAACTCAATGATCATTTACAATTTTGACCTTGCTGAATGCCTGTTTCAGCATGTCTTTTGATCATTTCTTAAATGGGTCGCAACTTTACCATTTTCTTCATTGAGGCAATTCCATAAGACCAAGATTATGTCTTAAGACCATAAACCTACTTTCTTGAAGTGGTTTGGTAAAGATGTCAGCAAGCTGATCATCAGTACCAATCTTCAGAAGTTCAATATCTCCTTTCTCAACATGGTCTCTTATGAAGTGGTGTCTGACATCAATGTGCTTAATCCTAGCATGAAACTTAGGATTCAGAGTGATTGCAATAGCACTTTTATTGTCACAAAATATTGGAGTTTTCACTTCATCTATTCCATAATCCTTCAATTGCTGTTGTATCCATAATATTTGAGATGTACAACATCCAACAGCAATGTATTCAGCCTCAGTGGTTGATGTTGCAATTGAGTTTTGTTTCTTGCTGAACCATGATATTAGTCTAGCACCAAGGAATTGACATGTTCCTGAAGTACTTTTCCTATCAAGCATAGATCCAGCATAGTCAGCATCAGAATAGCCAACTAAACTCAAACCACTATCCTTGGGATACCATAGTCCCACATCTGTTGTTCCCTTCACATATCTCAATATCTTTAGTGCAGTGTTGTAGTGTGATAACTTGGGATCTGATTGAAATCTTGCACACACACCAACTGCAAACTGTATATCTGGTCTACTTGCAGTGAGATATAGAAGTGACCCAATCAATCTCCTGTATTTGTGTTCTTCAACACTTTTATCATCATAGGAGTAAGTCATTTTGGTGCCAATGCTCATGGGTATCTTTGCTGCCTTTTCAGTAGGCTTCATGTTAAATTTCATGAGCATGTCCTTTGCATACTTTGTTTGACTTATGAATATTCCATCATTAAGTTGCTTGGCTTGCAACCCTAGGAAGTAATTCATTTCTCCCATCATGCTCATCTCAACCTTGGTTTGCATGAGATTTGCAAAGTCTTCACAAAGTTGCTTGTCCTTGGATCCAAATATTATGTCATCCATATAAATTTGTACTAAGAGAAGTTTCCCATCTTTATTCAGAGTAAAGAGAGTTTTGTCAACTTCACCCTTCTTAAAGTTGTTTTCCAGCAGATATTTGGCCAATGTGTCATACCATGCTCTTGGAGCTTGCTTAAGTCCATATAGAGCTTTCTGAAGCTTGTATACTAATCTGCTTTCTGAGAAAACTTCAAAACCTGGAGGTTGTTCAACATAGACTTCTTTAGCCAACTCACCATTCAGAAATGCACTTTTAACATCCATTTGATAAACTTTAAAGTTCATGTGAGCTGCAAAGGCTAAGAATAATCTTATGGCATCCAATCTTGCAACTGGAGCATAAGACTCATCAAAGTCTAAGCCTTCAGTCTGTGTGAAACCTTTAGCTACCAGTCTAGCTTTGTTTCTGGTTATTTCACCAGATTCATTCATCTTATTCCTGAATACCCACTTAGTTCCAATGACTGAAATTCCTTCAGTGTAAGGAACAAGTTTCCATACTTGACTCTTTTCAAATTGATCAAGTTCTTCTTGCATAGCAGAAATCCAGTCAGGGTCTTTCAAAGCTTCTTCTATGCATTTGGGTTCAGTTTGGGATATGAAACAACCATACAAGGAACTTGCTTGTTCAGCAAGTGCCTTTCTGGTCATTGTTCTTTGGTCCATACTTCCAATAATTGCTTCAGAGGGATGATCTCTTTGCACTTTTCTCAGTTGGAATGTACTTATGGGTTTCTTAGTTGAGTCTTGCATTTCAGCAAGTTATAGGAGCGGAATTCAAATATAGCCAGTAGACATAACAAATGCCCGTTTGACACATGTTTGAAAAACTCACACCTTTACAACCTGTACTATCTTTTTGTCTTGACTTTACCGTTTGTGGTAGCACACAACTTTTGTGATGATAGCTTGGGCCTACTTGGAAAGTTGCCAGTATGGTCACCAACCACAACCAACTAATATAGCAGCTTTACCTCTGAAGTCAACTACTAGGAATCTTTTGGTTAGCCTGAAAATGACTTGACAATAGTCAGCCTGAAGGGGTCTTGACTAATGTCAGCCTGAAAGGCTTAAACCGAAAGTCAGCCTGAGTACTGTTTCTTCAGCCTGGGAACTTATCAGTCTGATACTTCTTTGTTCTTGTTTCAGCTTGAGTCTTCAAGCTTCAGCCTTCAGTCTGCGGAGAGCTTTCTCAATTAGCTTACCTGCAAACCTAAACTTGATGAACAATGAGAGCAATATAGACAATGTTAGACATGATACCATCTTTACAATTTTAAGCTTGAGAGAGCTTATATTATGGGTTATCAGCCTGGCTACTTGTTTATGTATTCACATCAAAATCACTAAGGGCTGATCCAACACTACTTGTATGCGACCATGTCATGCTTCATGATACACGGGAAAAAATGTTTCACTTCTGCCAATCTATTAATGAGTCTCATTTAACAACTCATTTCGAATAAGACGGGTTCCGTTCATTTTATATTCAGTTTTACTATTTGTTGGGAAAGTCCACATATAAGTGGACTTTTAGGAAAATTCACTCAATGTTGTTGGTGTTGATGGTAGGTGATGTATATTATAAAGGGAAAATTACAAAAAACTACTCCCTCCGTCCAAGGATAAACTTCTCATTTTATTTTTGGTCAACAAAATGAGGAAAGTATTACTTTTCAAGTATTATATTGTAAGTGGGGTAGTTGTAGTATTTTTTGGTGTGTTGTAATTAAGTTAGTGGACAAAGATGACCCACCACAAGTCCAAAAAAGGAAATGGGAAGCTTTGTATTGGACTAAAAAAAAAAAGAAAGTGGCAAGCTATTGATTGGACGGGGGAGTACCTTATTAAGACGCTCTCTAAAAAAAAAAAAAAACCGTTAGATTAACAATTACAAATTAGTGTCCGATGCTGCAAAACAATTACATTTGGGAGATTCTATTTACCAAACCGATTTTGCTAAATGTCGAACCATTATTTGACATTTTGCAAAAATTCCATAATTTTTGAAAAAAACAATTTAGTCCATATGTATTTTATTGGGCTTAAAATAATCAATAAATTTTCATGTAAAATATGAATTAATAAAAGCCTAGACACAACGGAAAAACAAATATGAAAACAATTGGATCATCATGTATAAAAGTTCAGGTTTATTATAAATATCCAAATGGTACAATACAGAAAAGCTAAAATTTATTTTTAAATCAGCTACGTGGCCTGCTTTAATTAGACCAAAGAAGAGAAACATGGCACGCTATTGAGTGGGGCCAAATTGAATTGCATGCAGATGTACATACTTGAAAATCTTCTGGACCTAATCCTCAAACAGCGATTTGTTACTTGGGCCTGCTTTGAGGGGTCGCAAACTAATCAACCCATGGCTTATGTCGGCCTGTTTAATTCATATGTGGGCCGAAAAACAACCTTACCCACAACTCACTTTTGTGAATATTACTTGGGAAAATTGCAAGCAGGTACCATTTGAGATTCCAATTTCATGATCAATACTCCAACTCCAAAAAATTGCAAAAAACGGATTTTTGGAATTATTCACCGAATGTGCATCACAAATGTACAGATGCAACTGCACATCCTAAAACTAAATGTGCATGGACATATGCACATTTAGTTTTAGGATGTGCAGTCTCGCCCACGATAAATCAGTTCCAAGTTGGAGTGACACTATTTGGCCTCTTTTTGGGCAATTTGTCCGGGCAAGGTACCGGCCCGTAGTTCTCCCATATTACTTCCTATGTGTATGACGAAATCGTCCCTTGTCCTTTCCAGAAAATTCGACCCTAGGGGTAAGACTGTAAGAGCATCTTCAGTGTAGCTGTGGGCCCCGAAATCGTCCCTTGTCCTTTTCATGACTATTCCTTAACTCCAAAAGCGATATTGAGGAGGAAAGTTCACCGCTCAATGTAAAAGTGCAAAAGTTTACTGGACAGAGGAAATATATATAGTGAAGTTTTTTACGGATTAATTCATGAATCTTGATTAACGGACTAAATTTATTGAAATCTTAATAATTTTTAATCAGACGAAACACTTAATGTACATGAATTATATTGGTCAAAATTTTTAAAAAGACATTTTCAATTTTCATGAAATGATTCATGAACACAACACAAAAGACTTAATTGCATTAATGATTTGTTAGTGTTTGCACAATTATTTAATTTTAGTTGAGTTTTTAAATTGATAAACTAATTATTTAGTGTAACTTTTTTCTTTTTTTAGAAACGGCAAAATATATTAATAAATCATAGTATCTGACTGTACAAACCAAGTGTATTAGAAATACACTCAAAATCTAATCTCTAAACCACTGAAGCCGTGGATCATTCTACGAATTACAAACAACCCCGTACTTATAAAGGAACTTAAATTACACAAAAGAGGATCTTGAAAACCAACACCAAAGTCCAGATGACATTCTGGAAATTTGCAGTGGTCAGCTTCTTGGCCTATGAAACCTTCTTAATTGGCTTGTGAAGAAAACCAACATTACACCTTTGGGTTCAAATCCATCTCTCATCATTGTGGCATACTATTTTACCAAGTTCAAAATAAACTACCTACACCCGACCCTACATCATATGCCCATAAAAGCAAGTGGTAAGAAATTTAAGATTTAGTTATACTAACCAACTCAACAAAGAGGATCCACCACCGTCAATTCCAAAAGAAATATGTAAGACCAAATTCAAAGTAAACTAGCTACACCTCTACACCCTATGTCCGTTAGGACAAGTTGCAAGAAATTTAAAATATAATTATACTAACAAACTTGGCCAAACATAAACCTCAACGCCGTCAATTCCTGGTACAGATGTTAAAACTAACATTGATTTGATAGCCTTTATCTTATTAAATAGTACTTTCTCCATCCCATATTAAACTTCTCATTTTACCATTTTGGTTGTCCCATATTAAACTTTTTATTTTCATTTTTGTACATATTACTTGCACTAACAACAATAAATATATTCAAAAGTAATCACCCAACTACTTTTTCAAACCCACTAACAATTAATATATCCACTTTTCACTTCCACTACCAATATTCTAATCAAAAGTATTCAATTCTTATTTTGTTGACTAGAAGTTAAAGTGGGAAGTTTAATTTGGGACGTAATAGATAAAGGAAATAAGAAAAAAGATTTTAGTATTCTGAAACAAAGGGGAAGGAAATAAAGATTTTAATTGAATGATTGGCTCCATGAGAAACAAAAAGGAGTGATGTGAAATATTTTGCTTGTCGCCATTCACTTTCATTGCATGGTGACTGGTGAATGGCTTATTGCCAATTGCTATTAGGTACTCTCTCTTCCTATAAACTTTATCCGTCTGTTGGCGTGTAATTTAATAAAATGAGTTAAAATAATAGAGTAAATTAAAAAGTAAGTAAGATAAGTTACTTTTTGATAATAAAAAAGTAAAGTAATTTACGTTAAAGTAATATTTTAGTATGTTAGGTAGCTTTCATATTTTGTAATAAGTAAAAGTTTTGTAGGACACCGAAAAATGAAAAGTGGGTAATTTTTTTGAAATGGATGGAGCACAGGAGTTTATATATCTTTCTCTACGGCATCGGGATGAGAAGTGAGACATCGTAATTTTGTAGGAAACACGGTTAAATAATAAGAAGGTGTTTTTTTTATTAATAAAATAAAATGATATTAAGTTTAAAGTTGATAATTAGATTGTGTTTACCATCATTGTATAACTAGCTTATAGATAACATAGTTTATTGGAATAAGTCTATGGGTGCATTTTTTTTAGTACCTCCGTGGGACGCCTAATTACATTTTAAACCTCAGTATAAAATCAATTACATTTTAGTCCAAATATCAAGTTTTTGAATTTTTTTTGTTCAACAACCAAACAAGACTTAAGTTTATAATTTGCATCTATGTCCTTCAATTTTAATTTATTATTGTTTCAACTCCTACACTTAACAAAATTATAATTATATCCCTTACATTTATTAATCTTACCCAAATATTTTAAATTACAACTAATAAACCCTAATTAACATTTTTAAAACCTTAATTAACCCGAATTAATCAATAATTATCTTTCTTTTTTTTTAATTTTCTCAAGCTTCCATGGACAGCTTCCATGGCGGAATCACTGTGCTTCCGCCATGGAAGCTCCGATTCAGAGCTTCCATGGCAGAAGCTCAGTGCTTCCGCCATGGAAGCTCGATTTCAGAGCTTCCATGGCGGAAGCTCTGAGCTTCCGCCATGGAAGCTCGTTTTCAGTCCAGCTCAGAGGTGGAGGTTTCCGGCGAAGAGGTGGAGGTGGTGGCGGAGTGGTGCTAGTGGAGAGAAACTCATGGCGGAAGCTCGTTTTCAGATCTTCCATGGAAGCTCAAAGCATCCATGGAAGAAATTTAATTTAAAAAAAAAAAGTAGAAATTAGGGAAAAAATAAATTGGGAAGAAGAAGGTAAGGAAGATGAGGGTTTTGGGGTTAATTTGATATAAGTTAAAGTTGTAAATTGCATTTTAATCCATTCACTAAGTCTCTGTTTGGATGGAATTCAAGTTTTTGAATTTTTGACTAAAATATAATTTTTATACAGGATTGTAACTTATTCATTAATGTTAACGTAAGGGGGTCAAAAATGTGATAGCGCGTCTTTTGGAGGTACTTTTGAGTAATTTTCCCTTAAATTATTCGTATTAAAAAAAAAGAGTGAATTACATCTAGTACCACTTTTAGATTCACTAATTACATTTAGGTAACTATTAAATTATCAATTACATTTAAGTAAAAAAAAATATCATATTTTCAGATTTTCTTAACAAAACAACCAAACAGACCCTATTCTCCCATTTTACTTAAACATCCTCTAATGTTTTAATTTTCAGTTTTAACTATTTCTAAATTTAATCTTTAAATTTTAAATTGCAATCAAATCCCTATATTTATAACATGTTTTCAAATTACCCCTAACTCTCAAATTTTATTATAAAAAATACCATCTTCTACAAGTTTTCATTCTTATTCTTCTTCTTCTTCAATGGAGATCCATTCTTCTTCATTTTATTTGAAGCTGGCCATTAATGGAGCTTGGAGCACAGCTCCGCCTAGTGTGGGCGGAGCTGCTGCTCCGCGCAGTCTGGGCGGATCTATTGGGCGGACCTAGCTCCATTAATGGAGTTCCAAGGTTAAAAAAAATGAAAAGGAGAAAGAAAGAGGAAGAAAGGAAGAGGAGAAAAAAGAGGAAGAATGAAAACGTGGAAGAAAATGGTGGAGATAGCAGTCTCCAGCTCCATTGATGGAGCTTCAACTTTTTTTTTTTTTTTTGAAAATAAATAAATTATTATTAATCTATAATTAATTTGTAAATGGAAATAATTTATGGGTGAAAATGCAATTTTATAAATGATCAAAATTGCAATTTAGTCCAAATATTAAAGGTGTGTTTGTTGTTGTTTATAAAATTGAGAATTTTTGACCTGAATGTAATTGATTATTTAAAGGTTACCTGGATGAGAACGATGTAAACAATGAGAGAGGTATACGTAATTGTCTTTAAAAAAATAACACAAAGAAAAACCAAACACAATTTTCACTATCATCTTCCAAAAAACTCAACTATATACCACAACACACAAATCCAATTCACAACACAATCAAAAAATTCAAATCACAAAATAACAATCTTAAACCCATCAAAATCACACATCACATCACATTCAATCAAATAAATCCCAGTATCATCCATTCACTCCTACTCCCTCAGTCCCACGACAACGAAGCGCAGCTCAGTTGGTAAGACGCTTCCCCTTCAAGTTGGAATTTTTTAGTGAGGGGCACTTTACCTTATAAAATTGAAGTGTAAAATTAATATGAACTATTTTTTAAATTCTCACATACAATATTTCTTATTGTTTACATCATTTTATGTCATTTTCGTATA
Organism: Plantago coronopus; assembly: GCA_036897195.1. NCBI lineage: Eukaryota > Viridiplantae > Streptophyta > Magnoliopsida > Lamiales > Plantaginaceae > Plantago > Plantago coronopus. The sequence goes on from JAYMSL010000762.1 coordinate 18,593, forward strand.
ATGGAAAAATGGTGAATTGAGAAAGCAAATAAGATCATATACACATTAAATTAAACAAAAGACAAAAATTCTAAAAACAACTCATATAGTTGAACATTATAACATGTGAAGTATTTTAAGAAAAATAAAGGAAGGGAAATAAAAGAATTAAATAAGTCATATAGTTGAACTTCCAACAAAAAGAAAAGAAAAAAAGGAAAAAAATAATCACAGAACTGAGACTCGAACTCGTGACGCAAACAACACATAACATATTAAACCCTGAATATGGTCACTGCAGTACAAACTACTTAGCTACAACAATTGACAAAGAAATTTATTTGACAATGTTTTGTAATTTTTTTTTACATAGGGACATAATAATTTCAGGTTGAAAACTTAGGGGGGCACTTGCCCCCCTTGGACACTATATAGGTCCGCCACTGCCTCCAACCAATAGATCGGGGGTTCGAGTCACCTTTGACTCTTCAAAAAAAACTCCCTCCGTCCCACAAAACATTACCCGTTAGGATTTTCGCGCAATTTAAGAAAATGAGTTAAAGTAATGGAGTTAAAATGAAAAAGTAAGTGGGGTAGGTTACTTTTTGAGAATGTGTGGTGATAAAGATTGTAGTGATGTTAAAATAATGTTTTAGTGTGTGGGGTAGTTTCCTTATTTGGTAATGTGTAAAGTTTTGTGGGACATAAAAAAATGGAATGTGGGTAAAGTTTTGTGGGACGGAGGGAGTACCGTACACATACCCACCTCCTCTTACACCCCTATTATTATTTCCACATAAAACCTAGAAAACCCTTAACTCATGCCAAACAGAAATCCGGGTTCTGAGTTAAGGCCAAACACTATTTAACTAACTAACCCAAACGATTCTTTTAGCTAACTTTATGTCAACAGTCCGTAAGTTACAACTATGTTTGCACAAAGTGGTAATTAAGCTAATAATCATTGTTACTAAATGTTATGAAATAAACTCAAAGAAGAAAAACTGTTATGAAATTATATGCTCCATTTTGTCTCTACAAGTTTCAGTTATTGGAATTAATGTTGATTTATGTGGTCAATTAGTATATTAAGTTAAATTAAAATAATTAAATTAGCTGAAAAATTACTAAATACAAAATTAATTATTCTTTTTAATCTCAAATTTCAATACAGTTTTTTTATTCTTATTTTTTATTATCTTCATGAAATCGGAGATTACTGTCATGGAATATGCTCCATCAGAGCTTTCCTTTCCAAACCAGAGCTTCTGTAACCAAGGTTCCATGGCGGAAGATCTGTTATAGATATGCTGAAAGGTTGGCGGGAGGCGCCGATCGGATTCGGAGCTTCCTCTTAGATGGACTTATGGACTTTTTCCATGGATGGTCATTGAAAATGTAAGAAACAACGGAAAATTTGCATATCTTATCCTTTAATTCAAAGTCCCTCGCATTTTTAGTTCCAAATGAAATGATTCTTTTCTAATCTTTGTCTAGAGACCGTATAACCTAATGTATTTATACGATTTGGTATAATAGACTCATATACGCCTATGTGTATGCATACGTGGTGAATATATAATGACATGGTATATTATATTATAAGTCTATTATAAGATTATATTATAATTATAAGTCTATTATAAGAGAGGATGCTATCAAGTTTTTGGTACCAAGTGAATGTACAAGTTTACCCTTCAAAATAAAAGTTGCAATATGGTTTAGTTAGTAAATTGGCAATTTCACACACGATTTTTCTTCAGGCAGCGGAAGCGTTTCATCTGCCGATGCTCGTTCCCCAACAATTCTCCCCTCAATGACCGCAACATAAACCATTATCATCATAACTCTCAATCAATCAAATTAATTCTTCTTATTCCTCACTCCGAAACAAAATCTGAATCTACAGATGCTCCTCTCTTCTTCCATTAGAACTTCTCCTCCTACTGTATTATGTACTGTTGTTGTTAATCATCATCACGAAGAAGCAGGACAGCACCAGAAACCATCACCAACAAGCAGAGGTAAATTCTTTCAATCCAGCTTTACTAATTTTCTCCATTTCTGTTGCTTCTCTGACTTGATTCAAAAGAATTGCAGACCAAAAATTGGGGTGAAATATTGCTTACGTGTTTTGCTTGCGCTTGCGTGCAGCTGTCCTAGCGTTCGCGGCTCGCCTCATCCTCCGTAAAGTGGCTCATCACCGCCAACAACTCCGATTACTCGGCTGACACTAAGTCCAGCCCTGGTTCCCATGAATGTTCGTCCACTCACTTCGCCGTTTCTGCTTCTTATTGCATGTAATTGTTGTTTCAGCTATGGTTTCTTTTCCCTCTCATATTTGGCCATTGATTCTGGTTGTAACTTGTAAGGCCCTTGTTAATGCAGGATGTCTGGAGTGTTGGAGTTGTGATTAGAGGTGTGATAACTCTTATGACAACATCCTAACCGACATACAGCATTACATATGGAATATATATGTTTTGCCTTTTATTTCACTTTGCTAGGTTCCACATGCG
>JAYMSL010000763.1:0-21085 GCA_036897195.1 Plantago coronopus
TAGAAAATTCAGTTTAGGATTTAAATGTAATTGTTTCATCTAATAGGATCCAGATGTAATTAGAAAATCTAACAGGGGTAGTGGATGAAATTCGCCCTTACAGTTTTCTACGTTATGAATTAGGAGTAGTTTGCGGTCAAAATTTGGGAAAAAAACGACTCTAGAAAATTTCAAATGGGACGGGGAAAGTATTATTTTTGCTCCCCTGAATCAAAAGCTGGCCTCGCCTCTGTATATAGGAAACACGTTACGTGTGTCATGCGTGTTTTTATGATAAATAAAATTTTATAATTGACAAATTAAAAAAACATAGATAAGTTTACGTCAACTGAAGATGAACGAATAAGATTAATTGAATGTGCCACTTGGATATAATTTTTTTTGCTTAGTACCTTACACTATGTAATAGTGTTTGGCACTCATTTAGTCCTGCTAGGTTAAGGCTTTAACTTAATACAATAGTATTATTTGTATCTGGCATTGAGTTAGCCTGATGGCTGATGGATTAAGGCCTCCAAACACTCTATTTTTTCTCCATCAAAACTATGATTACTATTTGTGAGTTAATAAATTTCGATAAATCTAAAACTTTATCAACTGTCAAAGAGTCTGTTAATAATTTACTAATATATAATGAGAAAAAGAAACTAACAAACTATACACACGCGGAACAACCGTTTACCTATCTGCCAGTGTTCATGTACCTATAGACCTGGCAATGGGTGGGTAAAGCCCAGCCCATTGCCCATAATTAACTAAACGGACCGGGTCGGGTATTGACCCGTCCGACCAGACTGCCCAACCCGGGTACAGTACCTACGTTGACCGATAACGTACACAGTTTATTTCCTTATTTAGAACCATCTGCGTTAGGATTTTGGACCCGAATTAGAAAAGGCATAATTGAATTGGAGTTGGAAAAGAATTGGAGTTGGAATCTAATTAGGAAATCCTAACAATTCTTTATCCTAATTGGTTCCATAAAACCTATTCCAATTGGGTTACAAGTCACCTTCGTAATCTTATATATACGTCCTCACCCATTGTAGCTTGTCAATTAGTAATTAGCTATACATAGTTGTTCAAAGATCAGTTAGCTAGAGCAGATTAGTAGAGATCCAGTCGAAACGTTCCTATGCTATGATGATTATTTCCAAGGTTCAACTTAAGTCGGAAAATCTAAAGAGAGAACTGATTGATAGTATTCCGGAACGTGATTCTAAACGATTACGTATCGAGTTGCCGGTTACGAATTACGAGCCAGAACCGACGCGGAATTTAGATTTAAACGAACCACCGTGTGACCAAAGTGGGTCGAGTTTAACGGATCATAATCCGGATAATTCGAGTTATAAGTCAAGAGTGTTAGGCGCTTCTTTTCTTGATTCGTTCACGGCCGAGGAGATTAAAGTACACTTGAGTAGTCTTGGTGATCAAGGGATCAAGGAATCTGTTGGACACGACGAAAGCACATGTCAGTTATGTGGCAAACAGACTCTCTTCTTTGCTGTTCCGGCTAAGGATTGTGCATCTTGTCAACATATTATCAAAAATACGTCCAAGTTTTATACAACATCTGATGCGAAATACTCCTTTTGTTCCTCGTGCTTCAAAAGAACACCGCAAAAAGGTTGTATCTCAACCAGGGGAGGGGTGTCTGTTCCCAAATTGGAGCTCTGTATCGGCGTTCACGTACCGTTAGAGGAAGGGTGGGTCGGGTGTGATAAGTGCAACCGTTGGCAACATCAGGCTTGTGCTCTATATAATGATGTTCTTGATTCTCAAGGAAAAATGAGTTATGTTTGTCCTCATTGCCGGTTACTGGAGTTGCAGGAAGTTGAGCAAGTCTTGGGACCTTCTCTTGGGGCGCGGGACCTTCCAAGAACTGAGCTTAGTGATCACATAGAGCGCAGGCTATTGCTGAGCCTAGTGGAGGAGCGGAATCAGAGGGCGGCTGCAATGGGATTGTCTGGTGATGATGTACCTGGAGCAGAACATTTAACAGTCAGAGTCGTTTTAGATGTGAAGAAAGAGATCAAAGTGAAGCAGCAGTTTCTGGACGTTCTCGGAGGCAAAAGTTATCCATCGGAGTTTCCGTATAAATCCAGGGCAATATTGTTGTTTCAGAGAATCCAAGGCGTGGAGGTTTGTCTGTTTGCCATGTACGTTCAAGAGTTTGGATCAGAGTGTGAACAGCCGAATCAGCGAACAGTATACATATCGTATATTGATTCGGTTAACTATTTCAGGCCTCAAGTTAAGTGTATCACAGGCGAGGCACTCCGCACATTCGTTTATCATCAAGTCCTGATTGCATATCTGGACTACTGCAAGAAGCGTGGCTTTCATACTTGTCACCTTTGGGCTTGCCCGCCATTCGCAGGTGACTACATCATGCATTGCCATCCCGCAGAGCAGAAAATACCGAAACCGAAGAAGCTTCTCAAGTGGTACAAGACGATGCTTAATAAGGCATCTGAAGAAAAAGTTGTGGCAGAGTACTTAACTTTCCATGATTGCTTCTTGGTCGCGAAAGGCAACACCACTGTAACAGCCGCGCAATTGCCGTACTTTGATGGAGCTTTTTGGATAGATACGCTAGAGAATATGCCCGCAAAGAGCCACGGTCTTTCTCTTGAGGGAAAAAAAGATGGGCTGCTTATGGAAGAGTTGGGACGTCGAATGCGGCCGATGCAGGAAAACTTCCTTGTGGTTCGGCTGCAAAAAGAAACTGATCATATAAAGGAAAAGGATGTCGTTATAGAGAATGACATCTTCCAAAATAGAATAACTATACTCGACTTTTGTGAGGCAAAACATTATCAGTTTGACACATTACGTCGGGCAAAGTACTCTTCAATGATGTTACTTTACCATCTCCAAAAAGATATGGATACAAGTCAGGGAACTGGCAACCTACCTGTGATGGCGGAATTCGTGTTGGACGCTCTCTCACATGCCAATCATTGCATTGCAACAAGAGAGAACCCGTGTTCATTTCCTGGATGCATCAAGATTAAATGTTATTTCCGCCACATACATGGTTGCAAAGTTCAGGCGACTGGTGGTTGCAGTAAGTGTAAGAAGTTTTGGTGCATGATACATCTGCATTCCCGATATTGCAAAGACTGCAATTGCACTGTTCCTTACTGCAGGGATGTTAAAAAGTAAAAACACTTACACGACAATCTGTAATCAAATGACTTGTATGTAGAAGTTTGGAAGATGTATGTAATGTAACAATGAAAAACATTCTGTAGTTCAGTAGTTGTCTGTATAAACCTTGGGCTGTTTGAAAAGCCAATTAATGGTAAATTTATATATTCATATACATATATTCCTTATACTAGAGTTTATTTCACATCAGATACAGAATTTTCGACTTCAAAGTCACATGTTACCTTGAACTTACTGAATTGGTTCTAATTGATCTGAAGCTCCAATATTAGCTGTTCAAACCAGCTGCTAACTCCAGAAAAGTTAATCGACAAACACTTTTGTGCACGAATCTGGTAACCTTGAGCCACAATGCACTAACACAACAGCTACATCTAGAACGCATCACTACCTCCATAAAATCAAACTCCAAAACACGCGTCACTACACACCATCGATTCACTACACACCATCGACTAACAGTAACTCTGCTCTTATATCGCTAGACAACATTATAATTCTGAAAGCTTATCCAGTAGAGATGCTTCAATTATTCTTGTAACTATGAAATATTTAAAAGCCAAGTAAACTGACAAGCATTGCAGTGTTGATTTGAAGAACTGACTTTCAATGGCATTGAAATACAATTTTGTTACAAGTATTCACTAAAGTTACATTGCTTTCTTCAGATTCATCAACTACAAGGTTGTGTAGTGAAACTGGCATCAGGGTAAAACAAAATTCAGGTTCTACCAGTTAGGTTCCAGTTTGACCAACATAATTCTTGTGTTTTTGGACTCATATTTCATTTGTGCTTACTTTTGACACACCAAACCAAACCACTGTGTTAATTAGCAACCAAGAACTATACATTCAGTTGATCTATATGATAGGGTCCCCTCATATAGTCCTTTCCATATGAAACTGCATGCATTGACTGGTTTCATCTCAAGACTAAATGCATGTGTCCATCATCTACAGATTAAAAATCTCTTTTCATGAGAAAATCATGTACCATATCCTTCATGCGATTTAAGCAGGTAGGTTTACGGTTAGTCTTCGTTGAGCAATAGCCAATAGTAAAAGAGAGAAGTAATCCTCATTCTATAAATAGAAGCAACAACCAACCATGCATAGTAACAATGTTACCATTTCCCAGAAGTAGCAGAGAAATACTAACTAGCTCTTTACAAAAACTTGACAGAATCTTCACCCTTTTGTTTATTGATCATTCCAATGAGCTGGACAAATGGAAAAGATAGGCATCGATGGAAACCGGGATACGATCGATTAACAACTTTTATCATCACTCTTCGTGGAATAGGAGGTTAAAATTAATGCTATTTCCTTTCTTCATTTATGTTTTCCTTTATCTAATTTTCTACTATCATTTTCTTCCAAGACTCTGCCTTTTGTAATATATTTTGTTATTTATATATGTAATTTGCTAGTTAATTCAGTTCGATTGATCTTCAATTTGCTTATAAATGAATCTAATTTACCATGTCGTTGAGTTTGTAGTGTTTAAGTCAATTGCTAAATTTATCCTTTGTTGAATTATCATGATACTGATGATAATTTGTTTACAGACATTGGCAAGAACACAACGACACCTCCTAAATCTAAAAGTTTCGCACAACCATATGAAGGAGCCTTCCAAATCTAAAAGTTTCGCATAGCCATATGAACGAGCTAGTCACGTGGGACAGCCCGAGCATCTTTACCTATATATGGTGTTGACAGGTACCGAATGCCCACCTGGAATAGATACGCTCGAGAATATGCCCACAAATAACCACGGTCTTTCTCTTGAAGAAAAAAAAGATGCTCTGCTTTTGGAAGAGTTGGGTCGTAGAATGCGGCCGATGCAGGATAACTTCCTTGTGGTTCGTCTGGAAAATGAAACAGATGCATCTGAACATATAAAGGAAAAAGATGTTGTCATAGAGAATGACATTTTCCAAAATAGAATAAGTATACTAGACTTTTGTGAGGCGAAACATTATCAATTTGACACATTACGTCGGGCAAAGTACTCTTCAATGATGTTACTTTACCATCTCCAAAAGAATCTAGATACAAGTCATCGAACTGGCAACCTGTCTGTGATGGCGGAATTCGTGTTGGGTGCTCTCTCACATGCAAATCATTGCATTGCAACAAGAGAGAACCCGTGTTCATTTCTTGGATGCCTCAAGATTAAACGCTATTTACGTCACATACATGGTTGCGAAGTTCAGGCTACTGGTGGTTGTAGTATGTGTAAGAAGTTTTGGTGCATGATACATTTGCATTCCCGATATTGCAAAGACATCAATTGCACTGTTCCTTACTATAGGGATGTTAAAAAGTAAAAACACTTACACGACAATTTGTAATCAAATGACTTGTAGGTAAAAGTTTGGAAGATGTATGTGATGTACCAGTGAAAAACCTTATGTATTTGCCTGTATAAACCTTGGGCTGTTTGAAAAGCCAATTGATGGTAAATTTATATGTTCATATACATGTATTCCTTATACTAGAGTTGATTTCACATCAGATACAGAATTTTCGACTTCAAAGTCACATGTTACCTTGAACTTACATATATAAATGCTCATAGCCACTTTATCGGTCTGAATTTCTGATAGCGAGGTAGTCTTACTGAACTTAAATTGGTAACAAATAGCTGATTATATATTGAGGGTGAGAAGTAATTTTTCGTCCCTGAAGAGTCAGTCAGGCACCGACTGGGATGAATTCCAGACGGACTAAAATCACTCAAACATGGTGGTGTTGATTGCTTCAGGCTGCACAATTGAACTGACCAACTTAGACCTAATTCTATGAAGCGCTAGCTGCTTAAAACTTATAAAGTCGCAACGCTCTGGTGAAGTGGTGGCGGAATTAAGTTTCTTAGAGTTCTTTACGTTTCTTAGAGTTGCTACCCACATTTCTAATTATATTATTTAGTAATAATATTAATTATATATGTATCATTACTGCCATGTATGTTTTCGGACTTTGGTTGGAGTCTTAATCCTTAGAGGATTTTGGATCTAATTACGCAGATCTGAACTGAACTGAATAGATTTTAACTTAACCGAACACAACTAAAATTAACGTGAACTTAAAAGAGCCGTACATTAGATTGCTTTCTTCGGATACATCATCAATTACAAGTTTGTGTAGTGAAACTGGCATCGAGGGTAAAACAAATTCTCAGGTTCTCTGCTAGTTTAGGTTCCAATCTAACCAACATAGTTCTTGTGTGTTTGGACTCATGCATATTTCATTTGTGCTTACTACTTTTGACACACCAAACCAAACCACTGTGTTAACTAGCAACCAAGAACTATACATTCAGTTGATCTAGATATATATGGTCCCCTCTTATACATACTATAGTCCTTTCCATATTCATATCTAAGTGCATGCATTGACTGGTTTGATCTCAAGATTGAATGCATTTGTACTTCATCTACAGATTAAAGCTCTTTTCATGAGAAAATCATGAACCAGATCCTTCATACGATTTAAGCCGGTTTAAGGTTACTCATTCGTCGACCAATAGCCAATAATAAAAAAGAGAAGTAATCCTCATTCTATAAGTAGAACCAACAAACCACGCATACCATTTCCCAGAAGAAGTAGCACTGAGATATACTAGCTCTTTACAAAAAGGTAAAACACAATCTTGATTCTCTTTTGCTTATTGATCATTGGAATGATCTGGAGAAATGGAGAAGATAGGCAACTGGAATACGATCCATTAACAACCTTTATCATCACTCTTCGTGGAATAAGAGGTTAAAATACCATTTCCTTTCTTAAGTTATGTTTTCCTTTATAATTTATCCAAAACTCTGCCTTTTGTAATATATTTTGTTGTTTATATATGTAATGTGGTAGTTAATAATGCAGTCGGACAAATCTTTTAAGTTCCTTATAAATGAAATTAATTCACTCGGGTCGTTGGGTTTGTAGTGTTTGCGTCAATTACTAAATTTAACCCTTGTTGAATTATGATGATACTGATGACAATTTGTTTATAGACATCGGCAAGAACACATCTACACTATCATTGGGATCATCTGCTAGTTTACATATTATCTATCATCAATGGATGCTTAATTAAGGCTCTCTCCATTGTGTATGATCTAAGTTGTAAGGGATGAAGATGGTTCTGTGCATGTGATCACATAAGGCTCTTTGCGAGGTGTGTGATCAAGTTATAAGCGAATATGGTTCTATGCATATCACATCGGGATTATTTGACGTCTTGAGAAGATCACTAGATACTTTAATGACATCCAAATCATAAACAATAAAACCAAGAAGTACCAGACAAACCCAAGAAGTTTCCCGAGTGGTACAATAGCTGTGTTCAAACCAATTTAAATTAATTAATTTCAGTTTATAGATTTTAAAGTGAATTGAATAGTTGAATTATCAATTATATGTACAAGATGTACTGTACCGAATCAAGGTTGTAGTGGAATCTGCACCAGGGCTCTACATGGTCCCTCTCCCTCATTTGAAATTCACTGTTAAAACTCATATACATACAGCATACTATAGTCCTTTCCTTATTGCATCAACTTGCAACTGCATGCATTGACTGGTTTGATTTCAAGACTAACATGTCTCCTTCATTTACAAATTAAAGCTCTTTTCATGAGAAAATCATGTACCATATCCTTCATATGATTTACGCAGGTATATGGTTACTCATTCCTTAAGCAATAGCCAATAGTAAAAGAGAGAAGTAATCCTCGTTCTATAAGCAGAAGCAAAAACCATGCATATTACCATTTCCCAGAAGTAGCAGAGATGAATACTAGCTCTTTACCAAAACTGGACACAATCTTCACTCTTTTGCTTATTGATCATTCCCATGAGCTGGAGAAATGGAGAAGATAGACATCGATGGCAACTAGGATACGATTGATTAACCACCTTTATCATCACCTTTCGTGGAATAGGAGGTTAAAATGCTATTTCCTTTTCTTCATTTATGTTTTCCTTTTATAATTTACAACTATCATTTTCTTCCAAGATCACTCTCTTTTGTAAAATATTTTGTTATTTATGTATGTAATTTGCTAGTAAGTTAACTCAGTCGGATTAATTAATCTTTTAATTTGCTTATATATGAAACTAATTCACTAGGTCGTTGAGTTTGTAGTGTTTACGTCAAATTCTAAATTTATCCTTTGTTGAATGATCGATGATGATAGTTTGTTTATAGACATCGGCAACACAGCGACACCTCCCGGATCTGGATTTACACATATCACTAAGATATCATGTCAGAGGCTAACGAACAAACCTGGTAGGTCTGCATAACCAAAGGAAGGAAGTGGACCCGGGATACCTCCGAGCATCTGTACATACGGAGTTAATAGCAACCGCCCACCCGAACTATGGATTAGCATGACACCGGTTGGCATGATTGGTAGACAGACTAAAATCTCACAAACATAGCGGTACCGTCAATTACCTGCACATAATCTGTAATCAAATGACTTGTATGTAGAAGTTTTGGAAGATGTAGGTGATGTTTGAAAAACCTTATGTATTTGCCTGTATAAACCTTGGACTGTTTGAAAAGCCAATTAATGGTAAATTTATATGTTCATGTACATATATTCCTTATATTAGAGTTGATTTCACATCAGATACCAATTTTCGACTTCAAAGTCACATGTTACCTTGAACTTACATATATACATGCACAAACTGCAGAGAGAAGCATAAGTAGTTGAAGTCTTGAACTTGCATCAGTTGCATGTTCATGTACTAATATTTTAGTTTGCTCTGAAAAAATAACAAACTATAGCAGTAAATAAAAGCCAAAGAGTATTTTTACAGTAGCATCTCTATTCTCTAAATGGCTTGATCAACACAAATTCCTTAAGGACCGGTGTATATATAAATGCACAAACTGCATGCATAGAGAAGTATAGACACTGAATTGGTTCTAATTGATCTGAAGCTCCAATTTTAGCTGTTCAAACCAGCTGCTAACTCCAGAAAATTGAATCGACAAACCCAACTGTGCACGAATCTGGAAACCTTGAGCCACAATGCACTAACACACCAGATGCATCTAGATCAAATCAACGCATCACTACTACCTCCATAAAATCAAACTCCAAAACACGCTTCACTACACACCATCGACTAACAGTAACTACTCTCTAAACTCGAAACAGAATCAATTCAATTTATCAACAATCCAGTTCAACATATCATAACAATAGGACATACAACTGAACAAATCCAAAACAGAAAACACACTTTGCCTTCACACCACTGAACTAACAGTAGCAACTCTCTAATCTGAAAACCGATTCAACTAAACCAAATCACAATCCAGTTCAACACGACACAAATGTAATCAACGAACCTAATGAACGTAACTGCCCTCGTCAACGGGCCCTGTACGCCGGTGGCATGTTCTCAGATGCGGGAAAAACTCCGTTAATTACGAGATATGATCGAGTGATGAGCTATCGGTTCTCAATTAATCAGCTATTATATTACAATGTAGTCTAACTTAACTTAAATTGGTAAGAAAGCAATAGCTGATTAATTGAGGGTGAGAAGTAATTTTTCGTGCCTGAAGAGTCATGGAAGAGACAATGGATGAGTCAGGCACCGATTGGGATGAATTCCAGACAGACTAAAATCACTCAAACATGGTGGTGTTGATTGCTTCAGGCTGCACAATTGAACTGACCAACTTAGACCTAATACCATGAACATGAAGCGCTAGCTGCTTAAAACTTCAAAAGTCGCAACGCTCTAGTGAAGTGGTGGCCGAATTCAGACACACGTTTCTTAGAGTTGCTAACCACATTTCTAATTATATTATACAATTACAAATAAACCCAAAACAGTGATAAAAAATGACAAAATAATTACAAATAAACCCAAAATAGGGACTAATTTGTAAATATTTTGGGTTTATTGCAATTGTTCAAACAGCAGGGACTAATCTATTAAGTGGTTATCTAGTAGGGGTGGTATATGTAATTTATCCTATTTAGTAATAATATTAATTATATGTATCATTACTGTCATGTATGTCTTCGAGTCGGTTGTAATTAGATGATTTTAGATTTAATTACGTAGACCTGAATTGAATAGGGCTTAGTTACACTGAACACCACTGTAATTAATTAATGTGAACTGAAAGTTGTACATTAGATTGCTTTCTTAAGATTCATCAACTACAAGTTTGTGTAGTGAAACTGTGATACTGGCATCAGGTCGTTCCAATTCAGGTTCCACCAGTTATTAGGTTTCCCAATTTGACCAACATAATTCTTGTGTGTTTGGACTCATAATTTGTGCAACCAAACCAAACCACTGTATTAATTAGCAACCATGCAAGAACTATACATTCAGTTGATCTAGCTATATGGTCCCCTCAATTAAATTATTCATTGTATTAAGCTGATATACATGCTATAGTCCTTTCCATATAACATCAACTTGCAAGTTCATGCATTGACTGGTTTGATCTCAAGACTAAATACATTTGTCCTTCATCTATAGATTAAAGCTCTTTTCATGAGAAAATCATGTATCAAATCCTTCATACGATTTACGCAGGTATACAATTACTCATTCGTAATTCGTTGAGCCTAGCCAATAGTAAAAGAGGGAAGTAATCCTCGTTCTATAAGTAGAAGCAAAAACCATGTATAGTAACAATATTACCATTTCCCAGAAGTAGCAGATGAATACTAGCTCTTTACCAAAACTTGACACAATCTTCACTCTTTTGCTTATTGATCACTGCAATGAGCTGGAGAAATGGAGAAGATAAGCAACTGGAATACGGTCGTTAACAACCTTTTATCATCACTCTTCGTGGAATAGGAGGTTAAAACACCATTTACTTTCTTAAGTTATGTTTTCCTTTATAATTTACTTTTCTTCCAAAATCACTCTGCTTTTTGTAAAATATTTTGCTAGTTAATTTAATTCAGTCGAATTTGTTATGAAACAACTCATTTGTGACCGTCCACTTGAGCTCAGTGTATTAACTCTGAGTATTGCTGCAAGATGCACCACGTGCACGTTTCAATACTACATCTGTCTAATTGCATGTATTCTCCTACTACTATAAATAGTAGTGAACTCGTTGTTGTAAAACACACTGAGTAATTGAAATAACAAACACTTGAGTTCTACATATCTTCTTTTCAGTACTTATTTTGCTTTAGTTATTTCACACGTTATCAGCACGAGGTGCTCTGAAAAAAAAGGGCTCTCTCTCGACCTCCAAGAACTCAGGTACTACAAAATTATGTTGTTATTATGAGCATATGTATATTCAAGTACATATAGTAAAATTACCTCGTAAAGATGCTAATGAACCGCAAACCATCATAAGAATACGAACTCTCTACTTCTAGATATCCTTCGGAGGAAGTGATTATCAACAGAGGGTATCAATATTTGATGGTAAAAGGTAAAGCATCTTATTTTATTTTGTAAGTATATATGCTACATTATTTAGAGAAGATTTTTCATAAAGAAGAAATGAAAGTTTTGCATGATGGGAAATGGTTTTGTAATGGTGTTAGTCTACTTAAATACTACTACTACCAAGTGAAAGAGAAGTAAATTGGTTTTACTTGTCAGGCAAATTAATGTCATCACATTACATGCATGCAACCATTGCATGTGTTCAACCATTGCATGTTAAGCTCTTCATTTTCTTGGACAGAACAAGAATTCATTATGCATGTGCACCACTTACTTCATTTCAAAACACCACTAACGTTTTCTTTCTTATTCCAAATTATATGACTTACTAATTGATCCCACTTAATCACTAATTAATTGAGTAATTAATATTATTATAAAGAAAGGTTCATATATAACCATGCTATTTCATCAACAAGCCTCTCGACACCAAATTTTATTCTTCTTCATTTTCTTTTACAACATACGAAACATAAAGTTTTAAATTTAAAAGATAAATAATAATTAAACAATAATAATAATAAAAGGGGGTGTGGAAATTTAGATTTCCAGATTCGAACCCACGACTTCATTCTCATGAACGTGTGTCATTTCCACTGAACTAGTGGAATTGACGTTGTCTTTTATTCTAACTTTATTTTGTATACAATTTTTTTTCTCAAATAAAATAAAATAATAATTTAAGTTACAGTTAAAAGTAGGATTCGAACCCGGACAATCTGATGGACATTATATATTCTGAACCACTCGGCCAAATTTGAACCCCGACTGCTAATTAACTTTGTAAATTATTTTATCATACGCTTACTTATAATGTGTTTATCTTGATAGACTAAACATGTCAAACATTACGAAGCTTGATTTTGAGGCCCTCGATGTCACTGGACAAAATTATCTGAAATGGGTAATTGATGCTGAAACCCACCTGAGTGCCAAGGGTCTTTCTGATACAATCCAAGAGATCAATTGGACAAGTGATCAGGAAAAGGCGCAAGCAATGATACTATTGCGCCACCACGTCCATGATGGGCTGAAAAATGAATATCTAACAGTGAAAGACCCATATGAATTTTGGGCACAATTGAAAGAACGTTTTAATCATCAAGAAACAATCACTCTGCCACAGGCCATTCATGATTGGACGAACCTCAGATATGAGGATTTCAAAAAGGTTAGTGATTATTGTTCAGCAATGTTTGGCATCGTGAGTAGGCTAAAACTTTGTGGCCAGACAATATCTGATGCTGATATGATAAACAAAACACTGTCCACGTTCAATCCCTCACACACAGTGTTACAAATGTATTATCGAAATCAGGGCTACACTAAATTCTCGCAATTGCTTCAATGTCTATTGCTTGACGAGAAAAGTAATGAAATCCTCCAGAAAAATCATGATATACGCCCTGTTGGTGCTGCTCCACCTCCTGAAATTAACATGTCATCCACTGATATCCCACGCCAAGAAACGTCAAATGATCATAGGCGTTTCCATGGCCGTAACAATGGAAATAGGCGTGGAGGTCGATTTGGAAACAGAGGTGGAGGTCGTGGTCGCGGAGGTCGTGGTCGTGGCCGTGGAAATTTTAAGTATGGACGAGGTCGTGGTAGAAACCAAAACAATAATCATGATCATAACAACTACAATGTCCGAAATCGCAGGAATGACAAATGCGATCGTTGTGGCAGATCAGGTCATTATGAAAGAGTGTGTCGTACTCCACAATACTATGTGGACTTATATAAGACATCACTTAAGGAAAAGGGAAGAGTTACTGAAACGAACTTTGCCGAAAATAACAATGGCACTTCTGATCTCAGTGTTGATGATTATCTCCTCCCCGGGACTAGCTATGGGTCTGACACACAGGAGTAGAGAAATAATAATGTTTATCTGAATGTCTTCATGTTTTGTGTTTAAGTTCATGTTCTTATGTATCCCATGAATAATTGTTGTACTTGTCATCAATAAAACTATGTCCCGTCTCTTATTCATATTTTTGTATTGCACATAGAAACTTGCATTGGGATGACAACATCTAAAATCAATGATGGAGATACATGCCTGGCGGACAGTGCAACAACACACACGATATTGAACGATAAGAAGTATTTCTCCAACTTAAAGTTTGGAAAATCCGATGTGCATACAATATCTGGCAGTGCAAAGTTAATTGAAGGTTTTGGAGAAGCCAACCTCTTATTGCCTGAATGGACAAAGTTAAACATAAAGGATGCATTGTATTCCTCAAAATCCCCAAGAAATTTACTAAGTTTCAAGGATATTCGTACAAATGGGTATCACATTGAAACAATGAATGAAAATGGGGAGGAATACCTCAATATTACATCCTCTTATTCGGGTACAAAAATTATTTTAGAAAAACTACCCGTTCTGTCCTCCGGCTTATACTTCACCAAAATAAGAACTGTCGAAGTTCACAATGTAGTAAACCAACCTGTTACTACTGAATTTAGTGTTTGGCATGACCGGTTGGGACATCCCGGTGCCATAATGATGCGAAAAATAATTGAGAATTCATGTGGGCATTCTTTGAAAAATAAGAGAATATTACAAGCCCCTGAACTTGCATGTGTTGCTTGCTATCAAGGAAAATTAATCACAAGGCCTTCACCAGCCAAAGCTGAGCATGAAAACCCAATATTTCTTGAACGAATTCAGGGTGATATATGCGGACCAATCCATCCGTCGTGTGGACCATTTAGGTATTTTATGGTATTAATTGATGCCTCAACCAAATGGTCGCACGTATGCTTATTATCAACCCGGAATATGGCATTTCCAAAGTTATTGGGACAACTAATAAAATTGAGGGCTCAGTTCCCTGACTATACAATCAAGAAAATTCGTCTTGATAATGCTGGTGAGTTTTCATCACAAGCCTTCAATGATTATTGCATGTCAATTGGAATAAGTGTTGAACATCCTGTTGCCCATGTTCATACACAAAATGGCCTAGCTGAATCCTTAATAAAACGATTGCAGTTGATTGCAAGACCGTTGTTATTAAAGTCAAATTTGCCCACATCAGCTTGGGGACATGCAATATTACATGCAGCGACACTTATACGCATCAGGCCAACAAGTTACAATAAGGTCTCCCCATTACAAATGGTTCGAGGTCAGGAACCAAATATTTCCCATTTAAGAATTTTTGGTTGTGCCGTCTATGTTCCAATTCCTCCACCACAACGCACAAAAATGGGACCCCAACGAAAAATGGGAATATATGTTGGGTATGATTCTGCAAGTATCATAAAATATTTGGAACCATTAACTGGAGATCTATTTACAGCAAGATTTGCTGATTGTCATTTTGATGAAACCAAATTCCCAACATTAGGGGGAGAAAGAAAGCAGTTGGAAAAGAATATATCATGGAAAGAATTATCACTGAACAATATGGATCCTCGGACAAGTCAATGTGAACAAGAAGTTCAGAAGATAATTCATTTGCAGAAAATTGCTAATCAACTGCCAGACGCTTTCACTGACCTAAAAAGAGTGACAAAATCGAATATTCCAGCTGCAAATGCTCCTGCACGAATTGAAGTCCCAAAAGGACAACCTTCCATTGAAAATGAGGGAAAAGCACGGCAAAAGCGTGGTAGACCCCTCGGTTCCAAAGATAAAAATCCTAGAAAAAGGAAAGGAGCAATCGTTGAAATTGGCCCAAAAGCTCGAGAAGAACATTCTCCGGATGAACAAGTTCAAGAGGAACCACGAGCGCCTGAACAAGATGAAATATCTATTAATTATGTCAATTCAGGAAAAGTGTGGAACCGAAATGATACAACCATTGATGATGTGTTTGCATACAATATAGCGATAAACATCATGGAAGGACACGAGGATCCGGAACCTACATCAGTTAACGAATGTAGGCACAGAAAAGATTGGCCCAAATGGAAAGCTGCGATAAATGAAGAGTTAAATTCTCTCACAAAGCGAAAAGTCTTCGGAAAAGTTATTTGTACACCAAAAGGTGTAAAGCCAGTAGGAAATAAATGGGTGTTTGTGCGGAAACGAAATGATAAAAATGATATTGTAAGATACAAAGCACGGCTTGTCGCACAAGGTTTTACCCAAAGACCTGGCATTGATTATGAAGACACATATTCTCCTGTGGTGGATGGAATAACTTTTCGCTATTTAATAAGTTTAGCAGTATGTGAGAGTTTGCAAATGCGTCTAATGGATGTCGTTACAGCCTATTTGTACGGCTCGTTAGACAATGAAATTTACATGAAAGTTCCAGAAGGATTCAAGGTACCAAATGATAGTTCTCGAGAACTATATTCAGTGAAATTGAATAAATCCTTATACGGTCTAAAGCAATCTGGTCGAATGTGGTACAATCGTTTGAGCACATTCTTGACCAAAGAAGGTTATAAGAATGATCCTATATGCCCGTGTGTTTTTATAAAGAGGTGTGCATCTGAATTTGTCATCATTGCTGTTTATGTGGATGACTTGAATATTATTGGAACCCCTAAGGAACTATCAAAAGCCGTGAGTTCCTTAAAAACAGAATTTGAAATGAAAGACCTTGGAAAAACTAAATTTTGTCTAGGTCTTCAGATCGAGCATTTCGAGAGTGGGATATTTGTGCATCAATCGACTTACACTGCAAAAGTGTTGCAGAGATTCCATATGGATAACGCACATCCACTAAGTACGCCAATGGTCGTAAGACATTTGAGCGTAGAAAAGGATCAATTCCGACCGCCCGATAATGGTGAAGAAATAATCGGTCCTCAAACACCATATCTAAGCGCAATCGGAGCACTCATGTATCTTGCCACAAACACCAGGCCTGACATTGCGTTTGCGGTAAACTTACTTGCAAGATATAGCTCTTGTCCAACTCAAAGACATTGGAATGGAATCAAACATCTCTTACGTTATCTCCAAGGAACAAAAGATATGGGGTTATATTATTCAAAGTCTTCTAATCCAGAGTTAACAGGATATGCAGATGCCGGATATTTATCTGATCCTCACAATGGTCGCTCTCAAACGGGCTACCTATTCACGAGTGGAGGCACAGCCATTTCTTGGCGTTCTGTCAAACAAACCTTGGTTGCTACTTCTTCTAATCATGCAGAACTTCTAGCAATCCATGAAGCAAGCCGCGAGTGTTTCTGGCTACGATCCATTAGCCACCACATTCGTGAAATGAGTGGACTCCCTTCATCAAGAAACTTGCCAACCGTAATTTACGAAGATAATGCAGCGTGTGTTGCTCAATTAAGAGAAGGTTTCATCAAAGGCGATAGAACAAAACATATCCTGCCCAAATTCTTCTTCACTCATGAACTCCAGAAGAAGAATAATATCTTCGTCCAGCAGATCCGTTCGAGTGAAAATCTAGCAGACTTATTTACCAAGTCTCTTCCTACATCAACATTTGAGAGGTTACGGCACATGATCGGGATGCGACGTTTGAGAGACATAAAGTTATAATATTTTCAGGGGGAGTCAAATACGCGCTGTACTCTTTTCCTTGTTAAGGTTTTATCCCAATGGGTTTTACTTAACAAGGTTTTTAATGAGGCAGCATCCAAAGCGTATTTAGATGGACGTTCAAGGGGGAGTGTTATGAAACAAGTCATTTGTGACCGTCCACTTGAGCTCAGTGTATTAACTCTGAGTATTGCTGCAAGATGCACCACGTGCACGTTTCAATACTGCATCTGTCTAATTGCATGTATTCTCCTACTACTATAAATAGTAGTGAACTCGTTGTTGTAAAATAGACTGAATAATTGAAATAACAAACATTTGAGTTCTACATATCTTTCTTACAGTACTTATTTTGCTTTAGTTATTTCACAGTTTTTTAATTATCATTGACTTGAAAATTGATTAACCCACATTTTCTAAGTCTTCCCCCTTTCCATTGACTTGCCAGGTCCTTTGAAAGCGATACTTCTGTAAATTGCATGTGACTTCTTCAAGATCATCGAACCCATATATTGCACGAGAATCTGCTTCAGTTTGCACTTTGACACCAAACTTTTCGAGTCAAACAAAAATCAAAACTTCAAGATTTCTACACAGAAATGGAGAAATGTGATGAGAAGTATTCTTCTTAAATTAAATGTATGTCTCTGACAAGTTCTAACTTCTCGTCCAATACATACTTAACATTTATGCATTATATAAAATTAAAAAATACGGGGCTAACAACGAAACGCAACTCAGTTTGTAAAACACCTTCTCTTTAACCAATGGTTAGATCCGACTTCGAGTCATCACGGGGTATATGATCAGTCATAATAGATTTTTGATTTGACGCTTCAAAAATGAAAAAAAAAAACAGAACGCAAAAATCATACAATAACTATGCTAGGTTACCACAACCACGTACGGGTTTGAAGAGGGTGTCTGATTTAGTCCGAAGTTTGCAAAGTGTGGCAATTTTAGTCCACCGGTCAACAAGTCAACTCGCTCTCTTACATGTGGCGCCCCGACCCGACGAACTAAGGCGAACTAAGACGCTCCAACTTTCAGTTCTCTCATATCACCTCCACATCACGGATGTTCACGTCATGCTCTTGTTCATTAGTTTCATATGCTCTTGTTCAATAGTATCATTATAGAACACATTCATCAAACCTAATGTCTTTTTTTTACAAAGGTTGGTTGATTACTACAAAACATACATCGAACATACAAATTAAAAAAAAAATTATTTTTTTTCGAATTTTTTAAAAATATTATAGTTTTCTTTTTTGAGATTTTTTATATTTTTATATATATATTTTAAATTTGTTTTGAAATTTATTTTTTTAATTTGTTTTGAAATCTTTATATACATATTTTTTGAAATTGTTTTAATTTTTTTAACAAAATTTCTATTTGTTTTTGAATTTTTTAGTATTTATTTAAAATTTATTAATTATGACGTCAGCAGCCGTGATTTGGAGGTGATGTGGCAGAGAATTGAAATTCGGAGCGTCTTAGTTCGCCTTAATTCGCCGGGTCGGAGCGCCACGTGTAATAGAGCGAGTTGACTTGTTAACCGATTGACTAAAATTGCCACACTTTGCAAACTTTGGAGTAAATTAGGCATCCTCTCCAAACATGTAATTGCTTGTGCCAACCTAACATATTTAGTGTATGATTTATGTAAAAAAACTCCACAGGGTTACGAAGCACAACCCTCCAATCATAGATAGAGGTTGAATCACCATAGAGATAAATGGAAAACCTTTATTAATCTCCTTTTTACAAAAAAGAACAACAGAAAGGAGTAAAGAAAAGACTGAGTCAGTGTGGAGACATGAAGTAGTTGGTATAAGGCTACTTGTTATGGTGTGGTTCACCCCCATGAACCACTAAAAAATGGCACAGTGGTGTGGTTCACACTGCTTTTCTCCGCCCAGTGACAAGTAGTTCGGCCAATTTTTTTTATGGCACATGCTGTGCACGCGCCTGCGTGGCACTTGTCACCGCTTGTGACATATTCTCCCTTCTTCGGTTTAATCGTTTTTCGCCCGTTTCTAAAATTCAAAGAAGTTTGAAAAAATCACCAATGGATTTGTTACGTTTTTTTCTATAAGTAGACATGCATTTTGCATATGTTCCGATTTTTTTTAAAAAGTTAATTTTGAATTATTTTAATTAAAAAATATTATTTGTGCTATATTAATAACAAAATATTCATATTTGAAAATATAATCAACGAAAGTTTAATATCAACTTTTTAAAAAAATTAAAAAAGATTAAAAATTTTCGTTGAACCACTTGAACCAGTTCACCATAACGTGACTAAAAACGGGTGAACCAGTGGTAGAGCCCATGAACCAGGTGAACCACCAGTTCACCATAGTGTGTATCCTAAGGTCAGGGCTTGGTGCCATCTCTGTTGTACTTTTTTTTTTTTTTTCCTTCGGAACTAGAAAACACCCAGTAATGTTAGAGAGTTTATGCTAGAGTAGGAATGCTATTACTTAAATATTTAGTTTCATTACTTTAATAAACAAATGTAAGAGCTAGTTCTTACTCAAACAGAAGTGTGGGTCCAAAATCTGAAAAACTATAGTTTGTTGACCGGAAGAGTTAAACAAAATTTATGTAAGAGCTTACTCTTATATATACAAAAATAATTTCATTAAAATGAAAAGTGATAATTATTTATTAGAGCTTGCTCTTACAAAAACAAGATCTGATAATAAAACAAACTTATATAAATGAAGGGATGATGAAGTAAGAACAAACTGTTACAAAAGAATGTATATATACGTAATTCATATTGCAATTATTTGAAGTAAGAGCTACCTGTTACAAACAAAAGTATCTATGTATTGCAAGTGTATTTAACTTTTCCCTTAAAATCATTTCCTCTCCTTTTGTAATAGGGCGCTCTTGCAAAAGTCTCATGTACATATTTATTTCACATAGAGTAAACCTCTACAAACTAATAATATTGGGACTGTGATATTTTATTACATTTACAAGATATTATTATATCGATAAATTAATAATTTATTAATTCAAAGAGCTTTTACGTATGACTTTTAAATTTTCAAGTCTAATATTTTTTTTAAGCAATAAATCTAACTACTCTACTCCTACTTTACGTCCTTACCATCATATAACTCAAAATACTTCAATACCAACCTTATAACTCTAATTATGCATATACCAACTTTATGCATCATGATGTTCCAAAACCCGACCTCTTTTGTGCTACTTAGTACTCTTAGTTACCATGTAGTATATTAGTTCATTACCGAGATTAGTTATAGAATAAATTAGAAAAACAACCAATTACCATTCTATAATTTAAACGAGTCAAAATCTGGAGAAGATATTCCTTAGCTTGAGAACTCTATTAATTACCTGTATGCATTATCGGTACAAAATGGATGTCATCACTTGCTAGATTATCATGGTGAAAATAATGAATGTTACGAAGTTCAAGCATTTGAAGAAATTGCGGCAGATACCATTCAAAATTTGGTCGATAATTAATGAAGTTGGGGAGGATTCAATAGTTTTGGAACCAATCACTCGAAAATAGGCAAGGTAAGTTGTAACAACTCTTCACGCCCTTATGTTGCAATACGAGAAGACAAGTGTAATGGGAAGATTTATAGATCGATTCAATATAAATTCCAAGTTCAAATGAAGAAAAAAAGGACTATTAGATTCATTTTTCACTTAACAATCTTAGAATTTTATAATGCATCACATATACGTAAATATATAGATTTTGTTAGTATTATTAATTTATAGTTTCGTTGGGACCAATATACGTAGGGAAATATATACGCTGGGACCAATATACGTAGGGAAATTTATAGTTTCACTATACGTTTATCCAAAAATAATTCTGATTTCACCAAAATAATCTCTTCGTTAATATCTACGATTGGACACCAAACATGAATATGTTTCGACAATAAAATA
>JAYMSL010000764.1:0-21080 GCA_036897195.1 Plantago coronopus
GAAGCAGAAGCAGAAGTTGTGAAATAAAACACTACATTTCTGCTTTTTTTTTCCAAGAAGCAGAGTAGTGCTTTTCTTAAGCAATGGCAAACACTACCTAAGTCCGGTCGGCTCTCGAGATGTGTTAATATTGTCAGAAATCAGTGGGATACACAGTATGTATAAGTATAACGCATCAAACATACACCCATTTTCTCTTGTGTTATGAAAACAAAACTGTAGTATAGAAATTAGAAAATAGAAAATAATAATGCAATGCAGCCCCGATACATACATGGGATTATATTGGATTTCACATGTTTTCCGCAAATATATTCCTTCTCCAACTTCACATCTTCCCTCCTCCCTTGGTTCTACTTTCTCTACACTCATAAAAACAAAACCGAATACAAAATTAGGTGTCGAACGGAGCAGGGACGGATCCAGGATTCAGATATAGGGGGGGGGGGCGAAGTTATATATCCATACTTTTCTTCGAATGTCGGGAGGCCAAACCTTAAAAATTTGTAAATTTAACCTATAAAATTTTTGTTTTCAAAATTTTAAGGGGGGCGGACGACCCCATATGCCCCCTCCCTGGTTCCGCCCCTGGAACGGAGCAAGTAACAAAAACCGATTTGTAGTAAATACCATTACCACATAAGAAAATTATGAAAGAGGGTTTATGAGTAGAACGAATGATTTGATAAACTGTATACATAAATAAACAGGGCAAGGCATACAACAAATGTTATGCAACTCCCCAACAAAAGTTCCTCCATCGTCCATAATCAATAATTCTATTAATTAAGATTGTGCAGGATGAACATATGTCGTATGATTTTTTTTATTTTTTTTGAAAAGGTGAAATTGTATTAATAACTGTACGAGATGTACATAGTATGTTACACCCAAGGAGTTACAAACCAACTCCACCAAGGAAACACTCTAGCCTCAAACCCAAAACCAACTACTCAGAAAATTCACTTGGTGTGATGAATCCAACACCGTTGCCTCCTTAAAGACCTCCGGAGTAAAACCCAATGGGATAAAACCACCGTAAGGAAAAAAGAGTACAACCGGTGTGGTACCAAGTAAATAAATATACATAACCATCTAGGACTACTGTCACGCATCTCGAGTCCTATAAACCATTCTCTACCATTTGCGCTTCACCCAATTGACAGAACCATAAGTATGCAAAGATTTGACTTCCACCAGTGTCTTTGGCCTCTTAAGTTTGGGTAATTTAAATTTACACTTTAATTCAATTTAGAGAATGAAGGTGATATGATTGCTTTTGTGAGAGATGGATGAGATGATCCTGAAGACTTCAACAATGGAAGTCATTGCTACATTAATCCAGTTGCCAAGTAGGGTTCCTTATGGATTCCGTGGCATATTTGTTAGTGCAAAGGAGATAGTCAGCTAACCAAGCAATTCCAAGTGATTTTACTGAATGTTGAAGTAGGTGAAGATTTCGGGTTAGTAATATCCGAGCAGAGCGAACTCTCAATTGCGCGGTTTGTGTACAATGGAGCTCTAAACACTTTACAAGCATATGATTCTAACTCATCATCATGAGATTATGCAGCACAATCAAAAGGCTTAGTTTACATCTACGAAATTAAACAACCTTGTGTTACTGTTCCAATCCTTTCACAAGGGCATGCAGAAGACCATGATTTGAGCTTCCTTTGATACAAAGAGTAGCTGATCATAGGGTTTTGTCTTGGGGTGTCTGAGGAGTCCCAAGGCCGTCTCTTGGGGTGAGTAAAGGAGTGCGATTGTGCAAGGTGTGCTTCAAATTTCTCATCGGATGTTCTCTGTTTCGCAAGTGCCAAAGGAGCATCTCATCTCTTTACTCTGTTTACTTTCTTTGGTTGGAGAGAAGCTGACATAACTCGGAGCCTGTTTGTTATCTCCGTGAAGGATGGCCTCATAGCAGGGTCGTGTGACCAGCATTCTTCCATCAACTTACGCCATTCTGGATCACACCGTTCTGGAACTGCCGGTCTCAGTGTGTTATTTACAATTCCACCTTCACACAAAAGATCAGTAATCAATGTGCATGGTACTGTGGTAATAGATTGCAAGATTCCCATTTCCGATTAACAAAATCAAACTATAAACGTATAGCATGATTCCCATTCCCGATTAACAGATTGCATGGCCATCAATCTAGGCATCTAGCTGGTATGTCGGTAACTTGATATGGTAGGCTTATCTGAGGTGTTTATTTTAGTGAGTACCAGCATTAGGAGGCCACGTGAACGTATCTAGGCTACTATTCAATAGCTGGCTATTATTCAATAGCTGCAATTTATGTACTGATATCCAAAAGATTGTTCAAGATGCTTACCTATTATGCCTCCACAATGCATATTTGCATATGGCTCCTCGCCTGTACAAATTTCCCACATTGCAATGCCAAAAGAATAAACGTCAACCTGCCAACAAATTTATAAGACAAACGAAAGTCATGGTATGAAATTTACATGCAAAGATACTTGTAGTTTTCTACATTTAAGTCTTAAGTTGTGAAAGGGATACGGCATAATTTAGACTTTTCGTATCTATGAGTACTAAGTTTAGATACTCTGGGTTTATTCGAAAGAACAGAAAGATTGATACATCCAACATAGAAGCAGGTAAAACTAGTTGAAATGGTTAAGTGTCACCGGAGTGTGTGCAATTGTAACATCCCACTACAGCGACCATAAATATCTAGAAGACAGTCATAAGTGATTGAGTGGCTAGGAAGCAAATAGTTATCTGGATGCTCATTAACACTATGTAGACAGATCGATGATTAACATGCGATAATTCCATGTAAACACTCTAATGATCAAATATGTAAGATTTTCAGAGGGCTTACTTTCTCTGAAACCCGAGAACTGCTTCCAGTTAATAGCTCTGGGGCCATCCAAGGAAGTGTTCCCCTCACGCCACCAGACACCATAGTGTTCCGCTTGATTCTTGAGAGTCCAAAGTCGCCAACCTGAAAAATCAAGAGCACTTTTTCACTGTTTAACTTAGTATTAAAAGCATGATATAGACAGGAAAAACCTTAGAATTGGTGCTAAGTATCTGAAAGTTTAACAACAAAATATCCTACTGTTTTTGTATAAATATGACTAGCATAATATAACAACATACAATTGACTGGACAAGGAAACTTAACTAGGTGGAGAAAGTAAAGAAACTCTGGGTGATAATAAGACTAAAATGACAAATTACCTTGCAGATAGGCCTTTGAAGATCACCCAAGTTGACGAGCAAATTATCACATTTTAAATCGAAATGAACAATATTTTTCAAATGCAAGTATTCCATGCCAAAAGCAGCATCCAGGGCAATTATGAGCCTTTTTCGTCGATCAAGTGTCCTGCAATTGAGGTTTAGTTATCAAGAATTAACGAGGCAATAGTTTTTACTGGATGAAACAAAGGAATAGAACTCAACTCACCTATCCTTCTTTAAAAGGACATGTCTTAATGACCCGTTAGTCATATATTCAGTGACAGTAGCCAATGTACCATCAGGTCCATCGGGAACCACCCCATAGAATGCCACTACATTCGGATGATGAAGTTTAGATAGGATCTGTGCCTCCCTCCAGAAGTCCTTAGTCTGTGGGAAAAGTATAATCTTGTAAATTACATTTGTTCGAATATTTTATCCGTGGTGTTTTTTTTTTTTTTTTTTTTTTTGGCCATTTAGGTATAACTAACCAGTCTTTCTTGTTCAGAAGATCTCCCAGCAAAGCAGCTCTTTTTTATCCTCTTAATTGCGACATCAGTACCCCTCCACTTTCCATGATAAACAGTTCCAAAAGTACCAGATCCTAACTCACGTAAATCTTCAAGATCAGCATTTTTTATGATCTGCCGGTGAGATAATGTATCCAGTCAAACTCGTGATAATCAAATATCATATACAAGGGACCGATTATATATCATGAGTCATGACAAGCACTCAGGTTAACAAAGTACATGAAGCTAACGCGATAAGGAGGTAGCGTTAATGGCGTAAAGTGACAGGAATTCACTGAAATTGGAACCAATAAAACCATCTTGTCTACTTGGTTCTCTAAGGAACATAAGATAGGTAAAGAAGAATCTAGTTGTGAACCTGCAACCCGTATATGCCGGCTTCCATTTCAATAATTGCAGCATCACTTATTGGTTCGTTCTTGTCATCTTCATCAACTTTAACATCCTAAATAAATGCACAGGTATAAGTAAGTTAGTATCACCTGAAATTATATTTTTTAACAGAAGAGTAAGAAGCCAAAAGAATATCGTACATCAGAATCAAAACCCGGATTGAAACTTTCAGATTCAGTTCCTTCATCAGGAGATGCAATTCCATCACTGGGCTCATCCTGTACGAGAGGAATAACTTTTGACGAGGATGGAACGTCAGTTGGAATGATATCAGTCACATCTTGAATTATAACTGGCATTTGTGGAGTCCCCGCGATGTGACGATTATCTGGAGATTTGGAGTTCTTCAATGTGTCATTTCCTACATTCAAGTGGATAGATTTGTTCTCTGCTTCTGCCTTCTTCGAATTAGCCGAAAACTCGTTCAAATTGTTCCATTGAGAATCATCAACCAGAACATCGTAACCAGACACTTCTTGACCAAGATCATCATCTTTCTCAGTCTCCCGAAATGCAATGCCAATATCATTAGGATAATTTGAGGAAATCAAATTTGATTTAATTTCAGGAAGGACTGCACTGATTCGTGAATGTTCAACTTTCCCCTTCAGCACGTCCTGCTTAAGTCCATGATATTCCTCAAGGAAACTGCTAAGATCATTTGGGATATAAGACTTCCCATTTATTGTTTCTTGCTGGCTCTTGATATGATATTCAGGCATATCTGTGCTCAACTCATAATTTATCTGCAAGTCTCTCAAAACATCAGATTGGTTCACTGTCGAATCAGATGAGGCCTTGCCTCCATCAGCCATATGGTGCAATGTTGGGTCATGCATCGAGAGTTTAGAATCCGGTTGACATATTATCTTTGGCAGATTTAACTTTTGCTCCTGGAACTTATTATCAGAGACATAGTCATCATAGAAACCATGATTTTTCATATCTTGATCAGAGCATGATTCTTTCATCTCGGCTGGATGCATATTATCATGACCCCATTCGATAAAATCCTTTATTAGATCTGGAGTTTCTTGAGAGAGCCGATCCTTACTAGTCGATGCCTGATTAAACTCATCTCCTGTAGATTGTTGTACTACCCTATCCTGAGATGAACTGGAAAGTGCAAGTGAAGGGGACTTTTCTCCAACAAAATTGACAAAATATAATTCAGTCTCTTGGTCCGCAGACTGCCTTTGCTGTAGTTGTGATCCAGGAAAATTAGCTGTATCATGCGAAGCAAGTACGTTTTTCAAATTAGAGGAAACAGCATTAGCCAAACCTCTCCTAATATTGGTAGGACTCAGACTATATAGTGAAGTGGACTCAAACTCTTTACTGTGCGTACGAAAATGAGATCCCATCATAGCAGCTGAATGTGATTCTAAGACATGGTTCTCCTGATAAGGACTACCTATAACGGCAACATTATCAACCGGGGGGTTACGGTAGTAGCTTTTCACATCAACATTACATGAAGTTTCATAAACAGGGGCTTCCACATAGAACGGACTACGATATTCGTACCCATCAGGACGCACAATATCTTCATTGCCTCTCAGATAAGCAGTATTGGAATCTCTATACCAACCTGGAGATGATGGAGGAGATGGGACAAATGACTTTGAGGTGACTTGAGGAACGTTAAATATCTGACCGGAAGGACCCATGTTCATCATCTTCAGATTTCCCGAACTACCTCCATTCTGCTTCTCTTGGTGCTGAAATGAAGTAGGAGAGTCCCACTGGCTTAGTAGACTCTCCCTGCTAGAGCTCCTCTGAGGACTGGGATCCATCATGCCATTTACCGCAACAACGTACTGATACTCTGGATCACTTTGCTGAACAGTCCTTTCTTCAAAGGAGCACTGGCTCTCAATGTCAGAAGACAGCACAAGAAATATTCTTAGCCTCTGCGAAGATTTTTCCAACTCATGGTATTCGTCAATTAGATGATGAAGATCCTCATCAGAAGACACGGATATAAGCGCATCCAAGTCTTCATCAGGGAGCTGATACTTGATAGTGTGAGGCTGATTACAG
The DNA here is from genome assembly GCA_036897195.1 of Plantago coronopus. Taxonomy (NCBI): domain Eukaryota; kingdom Viridiplantae; phylum Streptophyta; class Magnoliopsida; order Lamiales; family Plantaginaceae; genus Plantago; species Plantago coronopus. The sequence continues at coordinate 6,192 of JAYMSL010000764.1, forward strand.
ACTGCAGACGTTGTTTTCAATAACTCCGCATATGTCAAATTCTTCCTGATGGATATGATCTTTGTGTCACCACCGACATATCTTAGCTTCCCATCATTTGGTCTTGGTAGTATTCTTCCTCCGAAACTGCAGAGGAACTTAATTTTTCCAGAACCCGGTGCGTCTGGAAACCCTGATCCTTTATACTGATATTGATAGGAGCTAGGAGATTCTGGTGAATATAAAGTCGGGCCAGAAAGATTTCCCCTGCCATTGTCCTCTGAAAACTTCCTTTGGTGACATGGATTTGCTTGGGCTTCCCTGGGATTTCGGGGAGTCCCATCCAAGTGAGCTCTAAGGTCCATGTCCGATCCAAGTGCTTGACCATTAGCAAAATCCATACCGTTCCTAGAATCATTTCTCCTTATCCCAAGGCTTTTTAGATCCTCAGATACAAGATGGCTATTGGGATCCTGAGTGGAACTAAAACCAGGCCAGTTTGTTCTCAAGCTCTGATCAACATCATTTAGAAAAGGAGTTCTTGCTGCCACAGCAGAACGATCCCTCAAAAACGCTGGGGAAAACTCTTCTCCAGTCTGCATAGAGATGTTACGCAGACTACTACCACCATTTTGATCATATGGCAAGGTTATGGGAGGAATGCCATCACCGTTCTGTCTACCAGCACGAATATGCAATTCACCGTTCATTTTCTGAATCAAGTATGAAGCCAAGTTGCAGTACGCATTCTCCTTCGGGTCTTTCAAATTCAATTCCCATCCAATCCACGCATCAGAGAAGTTACACAGGTTCTTCTAATAATGCGTTGGAAGCAGCTGGGAACTGATGAACCGTGAATCTTATACAAGTTCAGTAAATATTACTTCATCCAGGTATATTTACTTTAAAAATGAGCCAAATACCAATCAGCTGCTGCTTATTTGGGGGCCTGATATAAGTCGAACCTGTCATCGTGAAAAACTACCAATCATCAACTATATACTCATACATCATGTCTGCAAATGCTTCTGACTAGAAAAGTCCTAAACACAAGTGATTCTTGGCTTAAAAATCACCTCTGCAGGCAACCAGTTTATCTTATTTCAAGCCAATTAACACCATACGCTCTAATGGCAAAATTTTGCGTCCTACTTTCCTGATTGAGCTACAAATTTGCTACAATAAGCTCCCTTTACCCTACCAGAAACTGCTGCAATAATCACACTTTCATAAATCAAGTCGCGATTACAATAAGCTCCCTTTACCTTAAGACTTCTTTAATTCTCATTAATTAAATTGTCTCCTTTTTTATTCTCATCAAAGTGACTGTCTTATAAAAAGCAGCAGTATATTGGAAAAATCTCCGTAAACCACTTTAAAACACCGAGGAGTAAACTAAATTTGCTCCCAGTACAATTCTTTTGCATAGAAAACTACAACTTCTTTGCCTAGAAAACTTTCTAAGAGTTTGCCATTATCAAATTGTCTCCTTTTTCAATCTGATCACTCATCAGGGGCGGAGAACGGGTGGCGGAAGGAGGCGGTTGCCCCTACCTGAATTTCCAGATTTTTATAGTTTTAGATTAAACATTTTTTAAATATGGCATTTCGCCCCAACTAAATTTAATGACACCCCTAATTTCTATTCCGGTCTCCGCGGCCCTGATTCTCATCAAATAATCTTCATCTCTATCCTAATCAAATTGTCTTCTTTATTAAACTCACAAGAAATGCATTTCCGATTAACACAGGCACAAATCATCAAACACTAGACAAAAATTTAACCATCGAAACTAAAACAAAAACAGAAAAAAAACAAAATCAGCAATGCAGCATGAGAAACAAACACGAATGAACAAAATGGGAACCGGATAAAATAATGGCATTTACCTGTGTTTGAACAGAGATTTTGGGATGCGTGATTGGATGAAATTGAGGTAAATTGGGAGAAGAGAAGTGGTATTTTTCTTGTTGTTTTTGGAGAATAGGGTTTGTATGTGAGGACGCTAGATGGGAATGGGATCGGCATTGCAAGGATTTCGGAACGAGTATGAGAGTGATTAATGGAGGGAACAGAGTTAACTCCATAATAGCCTTTCTTCTTCTTTTCCTCTAAAGATTGTGTCCCGCCATTTTCGCCCTATTTTCTAGCACAGCTATATGATTATTCTTCGCAGGGATATATTGTACATATGCCCCTACATTATGTTCAAATTACACATGTCTTCTTTCGTTTTCGACTTTTTCGAAACCCTATCCATGTCTCTGTTTGGCTCTCCGTTTTGAAAGTCTATCTTTCTTGTGCTTATTTGATCATTTGACTAAAAATAACATGACTACGCTAATATGCTAAGTTACTTCAGATGATTATTCAAAAAGTAAACTAGTTATTTTTGAAGGGGTAAATCTGGCCTAATTCTAATGCTACTCATACACTAACTCAATACCACCTTATATCACCACACCAATACCGACCTTATAACACCTAATAAATCTCCAACTCCGAAAATCGAAACCGGGACCTCTCACCAATACACCATACACGTTACCACTGCACCAAAAAAACCAAAAAAGAAAAAGAAAAAGAAAAAAGTAAGTTACTTGATAAGTCTTTGTGTCGGTTTTGCAAATTTGTTTTGCTAAGTTACTTCAGACAGATTATTGAAAAAGTAGCCTACTCGATCGTCTTTGGTTTATGTTCCGTAAAATGAATTGATAAGGTGAATGACACGTAATCCATCCTCTTTGAAACTTCATAGTTGACTCTCCGGTCAACAAAATACAGTGACAACAAAGACTTAATGTGATGTATCCAACGGTGTTCTGTACAAGTAAGTGAATTTAGCACAATCAGCAGTTGAACAATTAGATTTTTGCAGAAAGTGTCAAATTTTTCATATGTAAGAACCTGTGCAATCTGAGCTCGTCAAATATTCGCTTAAAAGTGACAACAAACACAGCAACTTGTAGTCGGAAAAGTCCTCGAGATTTCTTCCGGGAATGTGCAAACAGATGTAATATTCCTTCTAAATTCCAATAAGCAGTTTGAATTTCAAGCAAAGTCAAGATGTGCTTGAACATGTTCTTAATAATTACCCTGCAAGGACCGAAAATATGTTAAGGAGATCCATCAACTCCATAACAAACAAGCACAAATCATCTTCGGAGATCCCTCAATTAAACAAACGATTCTTCTTCATAAGTAAGTTATGGATGATAAACCAAACACCGAAAAACACTCAGTGAAATTGCTTGATAAGAAATCGGCTAACTCATTAAATACCTCACTTTTAAGTTTGAATAAACTTGTTTATATAATAGGACTGTTTTTCTCTTTGCAATTCAACGTGTGTTTGGTGTGTTTTAAGGAAGCAGAAGGCAGGAAGCAGAAGGCGACATGGACGGAGACCGTGGCAATGTGGCAGTAGAAGACCTGGATGGAGATCGCACCTCTGCATGATAAGTCACACTCCCTAGAGGCCTAGATGTTGATTTTGTCTATCACGAAGTAATGGTATTGCGGATATTTTGGCTAAACATGTGTACATTGCATTACATATCTGTGTGCTGCCAAATGAATTGATGAAGTACAAGGAAAACAACAAGAGTGATAAATAAATAAAAACTGCTGTCTATATTGCAGTCATTCTTATCAACTCCAAGGAAAAAAAACACACACTATTCTGGCAACAATAAGTAGCAGAAACATTTAAACAATTTCGGAAATAACCATAATAACAACACATGCATCCTCAGCTAGCCAGCTACAATGTACTGGTGCCATCGCAAGATATATATATATATATATATGTGTATATATATATATCATTATCTACCGATATGAATCTGGCCGTTTAGGTTTGCTCTGAACAACAGCCTCGATCTTCTCCAACACTGCCGGAGTCAGCATAGGAATAACATTGATAGCTTTCATGTTCTCTTGGATCTGCATTTCAGTCCAAGCAGGATTTTATACTTCCAAATGTTTCAAGAATAAAGGACCAACTAGCAAAATGGTTAAAACTTAATAACTTAAAATACACATATGTAGCAGGAAAAAACTAATGATATATACCCAGGTCCATAAACTAGAGTTTCTTTTCCATATCAGTTTCTTTTTCAGAACCCCAACAGTTGTTCGGTTTACTTTGTACAGAGAACACATGTGAGATAGAACACGAAAACAAGATGCACAGCAGAAAGTCTGAAACAATAAAACCTCAAGGGTCGGACAAAATTGCTCTTTCCCATTTCATTGATGTTGGGTAAAGTTTAAAGCAGGGACCTGGATATCTTTTCCTTTCAATATTCAGATGCCAAGGCAATCAAGAACAGATATCTGTTAAGTTGATAATGCTAATCATCTGTTAAATGACGCGGCATCGTTCTTGACAACTTAATTTGCAGCTGAATAGGTTTCTTAATATTCCACAACAGGAATGGAGAAGCAAAGGCCAAAAATGTCTTGCTATAAGCTTATCTGTTACTGTATGAACTATATCGGACTTCATACAATATGCATTTCAGAACCATCTAGTAACAATCCACATGCACGAGGCAACAAACCAAGAACCATGATCAGATTAGTATGTAGAAATTAACTGACCTGAGATTCCTTGGTGGCACCAGTGATAACTGATGAAACATTAGGATTAGAAGCACACCAAGCAATAGCAAGTTGGGATAAAGGCACGCCAAGCTCATCTGCGATCGGCTTTAGTCCATTCACTTTCTTCAGCACATCTTCTACCAATGATCTACTGGCAAGGTTCTGCAGAAACCAAAACCATAAATTGAGGTCAACATGACAGAACTAAAATAATCAGATATGAGATTGCTTTAGTTGCAACACGACGGTTAATGAAGCCCCACGTGTTTGAATGATAAAAAGATCTCAGAATATGGTGACTAAACAATTATATGACATTGCCACCTATGTAACCAAACCCCTTATATGCTGCCATTGATCAGAAGAAAGCATTAGACTGGGCAAACTTTATATTTGCAAGACAACACTCGTAATAACAACCTCAAGATACTGATCACAGTACCATTATGCAGAACTGATGCATGAATGATGAAATGATGAGCAATGAGGAAAGATCAATGAGGAAAGATAAATGAGGAACATTCAGTGGGATACAAATAAGGTTCACCACCTCTAAATATTGAGCCAAGTCATCATTTATAGTCTCACCTTGTAATTGTCCAAGGCAAACCTACTGTCAGCAGGAATGTTTCCCGAGTTATACTTCCCTGTCAAAACTCCAGATGCAAGTGGACTCCAGGTGGTAAGACCAATACCGTGGTTGGTGTAAAGAGGAAGATACTCAGACTCAACCTGCAGAAGTAAAAAAGCATAGGATATTACATCCAATAAATGGGCTGTTAAGAAATTATATTATTCAGTTACTGGAAGAAAAAAAACAAATTAAAGCTGTACTATTCCGCAGAATAAAAGCCATAATTCTATTGTACCCTTACAATGACAGTCTTCGAAAACCCAACAAACTACCCAAGAATTACACACCACAGTATCCCGTAAGAGTGAAAAGGTATAAATTAGAGCATGAGGGATTCTTCTTGGATCATAATCAGCCACACAATTTGAAGAATGTGTCTCACCTTTTATACTTTCCCTTAACATTATACAGCAACTACAAGTTCTCCCCAAATCCGTAAAAACACCATGTAAGGTCACAAAAACAAGCAAAATACAACATACACAAAATTCAGTTAAAAAAGAATCATTGATCTGTATAATTACTATTCTAATCTGATTGTGCTTCACTCAATCATTCACACTGATCTTTCAACATTTTTTATATTATGTTCAACTAAATACTAACTACTAAGTTCCATCAAATCAATAAAAACCCACATAAACAAAACACAACCTAAATCAGTAAAAATATCGATCCAATCTTTTGCTCTTTCACCTGATTGTGCTTCACTCAATCATTCATGCTGATCATTTCAACATTTTATATTATCTTTAACAATATAAATAACCATAAGTTCCCATCAAATCTATAGAACAGCAAATAAACAAAACAATAAACAAAATACAACCTTAATCAATGAAAACCATAGATCCATTTATTGCTATTCTAACCTGTGTGCTTCACTCAATCATTCACCCAGATAATTTCAACATTTTATAAATATTTACCTAAATAAGTAACTATAAGCTCCAACCAAACCATAAAAACCACAAACAAAACAACAAACAAAAAACAACCTAAAATCAAAAATTCAAAATCATCAGTACATCTATCCGCTATTACACCTGATCCTGCTCCATCTAATCCTTCAAAATAATTGTTTCATCATCTTCACAAGCACTAAATATATAACTATAAGTTCCCATCCAATCTATAAAATAAACAAAACAACAAACAAAACACAACCTAAATCAATCAAAATCATCGATCCATTCATTCGCAAACTAATCATTTCATCATCTACATAAGCACTAAACAAGTAACTTTAAGTCCCCATCAAATCCACAAAACACCACATAAACAAAACAACAACACAAACCACAAGTCAAACCAAATTTCTACCTTATGCCTGGACAGCAAATTATACTCAGGCTGCTCCACAATCGGGCCAACAAGATCCAATCTCTCCGCAACAGCCCACGCCTCTGTAATTTGCTGAGAAGACCACTCACTGGTCCCCCAATAAAACGCCCAACCCTTATCAATCACATAGTTCATCGCCCTCACCGTCTCCTCAATCGGCGTCATAATATCCGGCCGATGACAATAAATAACATCGACATAATCCATATCAAGCCTCTTCAAACTATTCTTCGTCCCCTCCACAATATGCTTCCTGGACAAACCCTTGTCATTGGGGCCAGGACCTCCCCAGAAGATCTTGGTGGAGATGACGACGTCAGATCGCTTCCAGCCGAGCTCCTTGATGGCCTGGCCCATGATCTCCTCGGCACGGCCGTTGGCGTAAACCTCGGCGTTGTCGAAGAAATTGACGCCGTGATCACGGCAGCATTGGAGGATGGATTTGGCCTCTTTGACATCGAGCTGGTTGCCGAAAGTGACCCAGGCGCCGAAGGAGAGCTGGGAGACGCGAAGGCCGGATCGGCCGAGATTCTTGTACTGCATCACCTGGTCTGGGATTTTCATTTGGGGGGCGGATTTGGAGATGGGAAAAGATGACACAGTGAGTGTAGCAATTAATAGAACAGAAATGACAGAGAAACTGGAACACTCTGTACTTTACGTGGCTGTACTAGAATTCTGAGAATACTTCTTGTGATTTGAAAGTGACAATTATTATTATCTCCTTTTTCTATTCTGCTTTCTTTGGGTATAAAATCCAGGAATACTATGCCAGCACGTGACTGCGGTTTCATGGTCGAACCAGGTACCGGTTCGGTTTTTTTTTTTTTTTTGTAATGAAAGAAATTAAAAGAACGTAAAGAGTGATTACATCATGTCATTATGCAAAATCGAAATAAACTCCGAAGGGAGATTTTCCCATATCAGGAAAGGGTCTGGCTCCGGAGGGATTGAATGAGCAATGAAATTGGCAGACCAAGGTTGTCGAGGAAGATTTCGGCAATGGTCAACACGAACTCTAAACGAATCCGGAACTGATTCCAACTCATTGATCATCTTGTAGAGCAAAAGCGAGTCGGTTTCCACTATAATTCGTGGAATTCTTCTACGAAGAGCTTCTTCCAATCCGTAGTTAATGGCTTGTAGTTCTGCATCTCCTACAGTTGTGTGATCTATACGATGAGCAAATCCCCACTGCCATTTACCTGCCTCATTCCGTGCTAGACCACCGATCACAAATTTGTTTTCTTGGAACTGTAAACTTGCGTCTACATTCAATTTAACCCATCCAACCGCAGGCTTGTTCCATCTTTTTATATATAATCACCTGGTTCCCTACTCCCGCTGCAATTTCCATATCAAGGCTGCCTTGCTTTATGCATCCAAGGTCTCTTCCGTTCCTGGAAAATCATCTCGTTTCGTGAAGTCCACAGGCACCAAATCGTGGCCATTCCAATCCACATGTTCTATGCCTCTAGTCCAAGAATGTTGCTATGTTTTATCAGATAAGAGTTGATGCATCCAGGTTTTCATCATCGAGCAAGAACTCCACCCCTGCCTCACATCAGGCGGGAAAACCTTCTCCCAAACATCCGTTGTTGCACATCAATTACGCAGCAGGTGCTCCACCGTCTCAGCTGCTTGGTGACATTGCGGGCAAAGCGCAGACTCTGCCATATTCTTTCTCGCCCTCAAATCAGTAGTTGCCAATTGATTCCTTCGTATTTAAACACTAACTTAATACTAACTCTGTTCCAATAAAAACTTCCTAACTTTCCTTATTTGGCGTTCCGTTACAAACTTCCTAACCCAAATAAGGAAAGTTTTTCCTCTACTCACTAATTTTTTATTATTTAACTTTCTTACTTTATCAACACTTTCTCCACTCTCTCTCCTCATTTATCAATTATTTACTACTTTATCAATATAATACTACACACTAACTATTATAATACTAATATTCCTTAATCCGAGAGAAAACAAGTGGTTAGGAAGTTTTTAATACAACAGGGAGTAACTACTATGAGATGCGGTCTGGAAAAAAGAAATTTGTTGATGCACATTTTGTTATTCAAAGTACGATTTTGTTGTACATTTACTTATTCATAGTGCATTTTGTTGTTGTACATTTAGTTATCGGACGTACATCGGGATATTTCAAAGAAATTCTTTTTTCCAGAAAGTCTCTAGAGTCTCGACGTAAGTTTCCCAGAATAATGAAGTGCCAGTGCAGAATATTGTCACACGTTTATTATTTATATAAACGTATGTGCTAAACTCAATAACATAACGATCTATATTTACAGATAGTTTGGCTCGAAGACTTTACATCGGGATGCTCGATATGGTTGACGAGTTAAACCCATCCCACCTTTTCAAACTCATTCCACTAACGGGCCGAAATAGCTATGCTCGTTGATAAACAATAAACCCGGTAAGGCTCGTGACATACGACACATCCATACTCATTAGGCTCGACAAGTTCATATTTAATTTAAGGCTCGAAAATAGTCGAGGATACCAATTTTTTTTGTTTTCTCAATTTTATTTTTATCATAATAGCTCACTTGAAACTTGGCTCAACCTCGAGCTTGTTCAAGCCAAACTTGAAAATTAGAAATATTGCTCGAATTTGAGCCTTACTTTACTCGTTTTTCTAGCTCGAATTGCACTTCCATTGTTATTCAAGCTCGATAATACTCGGCTGAATTCAACTCGAATAACAACACTACTTTCACATAGTCAACACTCAACATGCACCTTCTTCTCAAGTTAAGTTTTACTAAACCAAAAGATCTTGCACAGCAGGGCCACCAACAACCAAAGTTTAGTGTGCGGGGACACATTTGTTTGCTTATCCAACACAAATGTATTAAAAAGTGAAACTTCCCTGCACACTCCAATGTGACTACTCATTCATTCAAAACATCTTTAATGGTACACTGTAAAACAATGCATGTTAGCTTGGAACCCAAGTATGTACAAAAAGTGATGATGGAAACATCCATTCCATTTCACACTTCAATTTTGTTTCTTCACAATAATGTTCAGTTATCTGCTCTGAAAGTAACTTGACTACTTTCCAAAACAGCCTCAACTAGTTAGAAGATCTATACTTGTTTCTCTTTTTGCACCTTCTTCTCAGCATTCTTAGTCATATTCACAAACTTGGTTCTCAAGTGTCACTGCAGCAAAATGTATCCACGTCCCATTCGCTCAGCAATCCGGGTTAGTGTGCGTTAGTGCTAGAAGACTGATCCTTTTATTTTTTCTGGAAAGTGACTAGACAGAAGAATGCAAATGCACGACTCGCTATTCCAGCAGCCATGAGGTATGCTAAACACGGATAGTAATGGTCTAGCTCATAACCTCTTTGTTGAAGTGAACCACATCTTTGTATTAGCCAAACTCCAGAGTACCTGCAGGTGGATCGCAAATATTCAGATTGTTCCAAAAAGCTAGTAGTATAATGTAAAAATCATGTATTTTTGAAGTTGATGTGGAATACAGATACACGAAAGCAATGTTGATTAAAGAGTGAGGCTCTGCTTTGATTTGCCTGGAAGTCTTTAAACCGAAAAGAACGGAATTGAACTTATTTGAAGTATAAATTTCAACTGAACAATTCAATTGAACTTATCTGAAATGAATGAACCTGAATTTAAAGTGAAAATAACATAGGTAGAGTCTTGTAGTACCTTTTGGCATTGGCGATGAGAAATGATTCCAAAGCCCACTTAGTGTAGCAATAATCTCCAAATTTCACCACCAAATCATCTCCCTCTTGGTTAGCAATAAGAGTCAAGACAACAGGAAGTAATACAGCCCACTGCATTATTCAGGAAATATTAAGTTGTTGGAATAAAACTGATGAATAACATTAAACAGAAGCTAAGTTTGAAGTTGCTCACCAATTGAGCTTGACCAGGTTCAAAGTAAATAGCAAGAATATAAGCTATGCCGGTAACACAGTACACAAGACAGAGCAGGACGAAGTAGTTATCGAAAATTGTAGACCTGGGATTGTTGAAGAAATAGAACATTGATAGGTAAACAGCAGGCTTTATAATTGTATTGAAATGATCAACTGTGTCCTTCGCTAGAAAGTACGCCAGGCTGCTCATTCCTGAAGAACTCTCTCTCCAATAGTGTAACTTATCCAGAGAAAACGATCTCATGGCAGAAATTTTGCAGAGCAAGGCTGAAAAAGATAAAGTGCAATGCTTAAAACATGGAACTATGACCCTATTGTTTGAACTACAAATGACTTCAAAACCATAACTAGTGCAGCCAAAGCAGGGAACATAACAGAACTTCAAACAGGCAATGTTTAAGATACTGGAAGTTTTGTAACTTACAGACTGCAATGACAGTGTATAAGTATCCCGTTGAACCAAAGGTTTCATCACTCACTTTAGCTACAGTTCCTAAGCAGATTCCTGCCAATAGCAAAATCAAATAATCCACAGCTTGTATTCTAGCTTCTCGCAGCCGCTGCTTCCCGACTCTGAGAAAATAAGGTAAGGTCAAGTGATATTCTATTACCAAAGAAAACAAATGACAGTAGTCACATAATATCTAGAAGGAGTTACATCTTATTAGTAGAGTGTATGTACCTTCCGACGAAGTATTTATATTGTTGAATAACATTAGGAGTTTGTCGACAGGACAAGTCCTGCAGCTTATGATAATTGAATTTTATAACGTCTTTCTTCTGTTGAACGTTAAATTTGACATCCTGCCACAAATCCCCAGCAAATGAATCATCAACAGCTCCAGCATCTGTAGCTTGACTTGATCCATGAGTCGAGTCTCCAGTTGATGATGATTTCACACCTGCAGAATCTAGCATATCCGGCGGTACAGGATAGCCGTTATGAAGCATCCATCTAAGGGGAAGCTCCTTAAAATTTACACCGGAGCTTGCACTGGGCTTAACAATGCCTTCAAGGATGTCAATAAAGTAATCTGGAGGATTAACTCTTTCAGGGACATTGATGCCAAGTCCTGCAAAGTATTCTTCTACCTTTTTCACTGGACCATGATATACTGTAAGGCCACCCTTGGCTAGTAGTATCAAATCATCAAACATCTTGAACAAAGTGTAGCTACAGAAACGACGTAAACATAAACACAAGTAGTTGTCACTGTTGATGCGGGTGAAGCATGAAATTTACTGTAATAATACGTGGAAAAGAAATCTATAACAATATAGAAATTGAAGTTCGAGCTACCTTGGTTGGTGAACCACCATAGATATATTTACTCCTTCCAGAGCTTCACGGCGAAGGGCCCTAAGCAGTAGCTGAGAAGAAGAACTGTCCAAGCCAGATGTTGGCTCATCTAAGATCAAGAGAGAAGGTTCAATGACCATTTCCAGGCCAACGTTCACCCTTTTCCTTTGACCTCCAGATATCCCTCGCTTCTCAACAGTTCCAACCAGGGAGTCTCGAACAGGTTGCAAGCCTAAGGACTCAATCACTCTCTCAACAATTAATACTCTCTCTGGCTTGCTAAGTTCAGCAGGGAGTCTGGAAGAAAGTTGATGACAATTAGGAATTACACTATGCATAAGAAACAGCCTTGAAGCTTCAGCTGCAAGCAAAAAATGTAACAATAAAAAATATGATATCTACTGTCGCAAGACGAACATAACAAAGTGAACTGGCATATTGGACTGATAAAACATGAACCCCTACCATCATCAGCAGGTAAGGGAGAGGTAATAAAAACACGAAGTGCCACCAATATTCTAAACTGTTGAGACATAAAAGTTTGAATTGGTCCCTGCTAGTATCAAGAAAAACAAATACCTGCATCTAGCACTAAACCAGAGATTCTCTTCCACAGTCAGATTTCCGTGCACTATATCATCTTGAGGAACATATCCAATAATTTTTTTATACGACTGCATCGGTTCATCTTTCCCGTTGATAAGAATTGAACCAGTGATGTTGCACCCAGCAGCTTTTCCTGTCAAGGCTGAAAGGAAAGTAGTCTTCCCCGCCCCTGATGGACCCATGATTGCAGAAACATGGCCAGGCACTAATTTCCCAGTCACACATCTTAAAAGATGCTTGTTTTTACCTCTCAATGTAAGAGTCAAATCTTGGAAATAAACCTCAATAGGTGCCCTACTTACAATATCCATATCAGAAGTTAGAGATATAACACCGGAGAAGGTCAAGTTTTTATTCTGCTCCTGGAAAGCTTTCTCCTTTTCAATCTGCCCATACGCATACTTGAAAATCTGGCTACGGGTGTGCAATTTTTGCTTGGCCATATTCTTTTTCAAATTTTTGTCTCCAATTTCCATGTTAAATCCCTCTTCACCATCAGGATTTTCTTCTAGATCCTTCATCATTTTTGTTAGGTTGCTTTCTTTCTTTCTTCCTTTTGAATCAGATGAGCCACTGGGCATGGGTGGCAATGCAGCATCTGATCCAGGTTTAGGTTGCAGCGGACCCTTTGGGACCTCCTTGACAGTTTTTGTACGCGAGAATGTTCGTGAGAGCGAACTTCCAAGCCCAGTTGCGTGCTTTTTTGCAGTGTCTTTTGCTGATTTCCATCTTTCACGGGCCTGGACAGTTTCTCTGGCACTTCTTGCAGCAGCTTCTCTTGATTTTGCCTGTCTCCTTTCTCTAGTACTAAGGACTTGTCCAGAACAATTGTATATGATAAGAAGTATAAGAGTGATTGCAGCCTACATTTACAAAGTAGAGGAACATAAATAAGGGTTGAACTGTTACAACTTGCAATTACTTTGAAAGGATGGCATTATACGATAAGAAAAAAGAACCGGACAAGATTGACCACTAGGTCATATCTCTTCTAGCATTGGTAAATAAGTTTGAATCCATGTACCATCATCAACTAGGTCAAGTAGTAGAACCTTACAAAAAACATGAGACCATATGCTGTGATGTTTTGATTTGCGGTTTGCCGTTCACAGGTAGCCAACTGAAAACATCCTGCCCAAAGTATACAATGAAGCACAGATATCAAGCACTATACACTGATAAGGAAAATGAGGTAACATTTTCCTGGCTGCAGCATTTAAATGGTCACATAGGCTATGAATTGCCAAAAACTACAATTGTCGACAACTGCAGATAGAGGAAATAAAAACCACAATTTACTCCACATTTCAGTCTTTAGATGGTCACATAGGTTAAAAAAGGGGATTGTGGAGTAACTTATTTGCTGAAAAAGCAAAATCATTCTCATAGGCATCTTCAAAGAAAGAGCAGATAATGGCCTATATCATATACAGCTTACACTTTTAAGACAATAGGATGAGAGTTACTTGTTTGTTCTGTAGAACCAGCCCGGCAATAATGGCTGCAACACACAATAAAAAATGAAAAGGAAGAGGATGTCAGTGAAATAATTATGCAAACGATATAACAAAGGAAATGATAGGTTTATTATATATGTACGTAAGATATATTTTGAAGAAGGTTATCATGTCTGGAAAAAAATTACTAGAAAATGGATGTTGCTATGCTACCAAGCGTAGAGATAACAATTTGTACCCTCGATTGCAAGGAATTCTTTGGGTGGTGGTTGGGCAGTAAAATCCTGCTGGACAGAATACCTCTGGGCCACTCAAGTAATCAGCCCAAATATCTGCTGCACCACAAGTAAAGTTTGGTTGCCCAGGAGGAAGTTGATATTTATACCTGCAAGAGGATCAATATCAATAGAAAACTAATCAATCATAATGCTTATAAAAAATGTAGTTGTGGAGAAAGATGACTAACGGATCGCAAACACCCGTGGTGCTGTTGAGTTTTGCTGTTGGACAGTATGATCCCAATGGACACGCTGCAGGAACACAAGGGAGAAATTTTTAAGACGGTAAGATTCAAGCTTAATTTCAATCGGTGCATCACACAATCTGAGGTAGGCAAATGATAATTTCAAAATATTTCCTTCACAAAATCAAAACTGTAAGTATCTGCTGATATCTCCATTTATGAGTATCGCCATTATTTATTTTAAGCCGTTGACAACATAATTTAGGACCGGGATGTTACAATGACATGCTTCGCTCTTCATAGATAGATAGGCTTGTATTAACTTATCTGGTGGCTCAAGAGTGAAGTATAAATAGCTCGCAGTTCAAAACGAAACAAAGTATTCAAAGAATTATGCCTAAAGAAATGCCAACAAACATATGTATGTAGGCGGGACCAACAGATAAGGAGTTAGTATAGAGACAAGTCATATGACAACCACGCAACAAGTTAGAAAAAAGAAATCAAAGACTGACAATGCCATCATAGGTAAGAACACTAAATTTTGGAACATGAGATCATAA
>JAYMSL010000765.1:0-21059 GCA_036897195.1 Plantago coronopus
GAAGAATGTGGTGGCTGAACGGTGACTTTGCTGAAGATTATGGTGGTTGCTCGGGTGGCTTGACGGTGGTTGTTTCGGGTGGCTGGTGGTGACTGATTTCGGGTGATTTGGAGCATAATTTGATGGTGGTTTGGGGCTTAACTTGCCCAGCAAGAGAACAGAGAACTAATCAACAACAACAGGAGGGAGAGAAGCTGAACTACTTAATTGATCATTTTTAGTTGATCATTTGTCTGTAATGACTTAATTATAAACCCTTAATTATATGGCTTAGACTATATGGAGTTGAGTTCGCTGACATCCCGTGGCTTAACTACAATGCTTGTTAATTACTACCTCCGTCCAAGAAGAACTTTTCTCATTTTGTTTTGATACCCGTTTTTCGGTCGCAAATTACTCCAAACTCTTATTAAATAAAAAAAATTAAAATATTATATTAAAATATTATCATAACTATACATTTTTAATGTAATATTTCTACATTTTTTAACCAACTTAATTTAGGAGTAATTTACGACAAAAAAAAGTCAACAAAACTAAACGGGAAACATTTGACTGGACGGAGGGAGTACTTTATTGCATGTGTGTTTGTTAATGACACGTAACATTGGTCTGCATTTATTTTATTTTATTTTTAAACAGCGACGGGTGATTCTAACCTCCGATTTATTGGCTGGAAGTGAAACGTATTAGTTACTGGTCTGCATTTATTAATACTAGCTCTGTTCAAATCAACTTATTTCAGTTGTATTCTATTCCATTTAGGTCAGGTCAGTGTAGTACAAATTTAAACATGAATTCAGTTTCAGATGAGTTCAGTACTTTAGTTTAGTTCAAATAAGTTAAGGTGGATTAAACAGACCTTTAGTATTTCATTTTTTTTAGTAAAGTAAGAAATTAAAAAACTTAAAATAAAGTTACAAAATGTCCCTTGCTAAGACCATCTCCAATGGGGTCTGATGGGTTGAGACTTGGGTTGGGACTTGGGTTTGATCAGATGCAAACTAGCAGGCCTGTCTGCTACTACCAGACCAGTCTGATAAGTATTTTTCCTTTTTATTTTAATTGTTTTAATGATTTTTCCCTTTTTTTACTTTGTTTCCTTTCTTTTATTTTCATTTCTTTTATTTTAATTATTTTTCTATATTTATTTATTTATTAAAAAAAAATTGGGTCTGAATGGTTGGATCTGACAGAGTCTGATAGAATTAGTTGTGTTCCGACCAAACATCATTTCTTTTTATTTTATTGGTTGCGTCGTTCGCTGTTCGCGGAATCAACCGAATCATGACCTCCGAAGTGAGCTCTTCTATACCAGCTGGGTGAACAACAGTTTCAAAAAAAACTTGGACAAGTGACAATTGTGTTTCGTCGATACAAACTTAATTATGGTTTTAATTAAGGTGGATGGAGAAGATGTTGTGTTGCTCCGTATACCTACGGTGGCTGGTACAGAATGCCAACCTCTGTACTCTAAGCGGTATATTGTTCTCCTCGCAGGTCCCTCAGGACCGTTTCTGTCAGCCCAACTGTTAGTCGTGACATGGCCTCATTTTCCCTAACGATAGCTATCCCTGGTGTAGAGCAACGGTGTATTGTACTTCCGTGACTCTGAGCGGTGCGTATAGTTTATGTTTTTTCCTGACGTCAGCTGTCCATGGTGTACGGTGAAACCTGGAACCATCTAAAAACCTTGGTAGAATAGGGAAAACCCTGGATAAAACAATTAGGACTGTAGAGCTAATTACGTATAGTCATCGCGTACACGGGTGTGCACGCCAACCCTTGAATATTTAGCTAATTACTAATTGTTGGGGAAGTCCACCTATAAGTGGTCTTTTCGGAAAGTCCACTTAATATTGTTGATGTTAATGTTATAATAGGTGATGTTTATTATAAAATATTTGATGTTAATAATTGAATAGTTGATAATTTATAAATAGTTGATGTTAGTGATATAATAGTTGATGTGTAATGTAAAATAGTCGATTATTTCATAGCAAAATAGTTGATAATTAATGTAAATAGTCGATGTTGCATGGTAAACCGTTGATGTATTGCAAAATAGTTGATGTTTATTGAAAAATAATTGATGTTTATCATAAATAGTTGATGTTTGATGTAAATAATTGATGTTTATGTTAAAATAGGTGATGTTATATTGTAAATAGATAATGTTTTTAAGTGGACTTTTCGAAAAGAACACATATAGTGGACTCTCCCAAAAGTTTCTCTTAGCTAATTAAAGCATTACATTCTGAAACCTAAGTTATTGTGAATCCGAGAAAAGGGACAACATTAAAAAACCTTGTAACATCAAAAAGTTGTGATTATTATGATTAATACAAAACAAATATTTATGGAAACACAAAAACAAAATGAAAAAAAATCATAGAATATTGAATTACACAAATATTGAAAAATTATATATACTTCACTATTTATAAATAAAACGAGAACACGAGTATTCACGTGCCAATAATACTCGTAGAATAAAAATAAATTTGGTACATGTTGAATTGTTGGCAAGAGTTAGATGAAAATGTTGATATCTTAATTAGTTCCCCTAATTCACCTAATTAAGCCCCAATTTATGATTTATCTCTATTAAGTATTAATCCCACCATTCTCTCTGGACATTTCCACAGCCAATTCCCACTCTACCTCCACCACTCTTTCCAACTCCACTACCACGACACCACACCATCCCGCCGCACCGGACCACTGGCCCACCATCTCGCCGCCCACGCCTAAGCTCTAGCCTCTAGCCAGTCTCCATCACACCGCTGTCGACGGACTGTGAAAACGAAGGAGAGATACGCTGAAGTTTCAATAAAGCCCATGTCTCGCCAGTAAGGCATGAGAGATCTGCCATTCTCAGAATCACGGCTAACTCAGTTCTCTATTGGAAAATCACGCCTCCATTTCTAGCTCAATTTTTTGGTTTAGAAAAACAATAAATTAAGCCTTCATGAATAAAATATAATAAAGCATGAACTGACAATTCCACTTTGTGAGGACATAGTAGCTGTTGCCTATATTGATGCTATATACAAGTTGACCACATAATTGTTGTATGTTATTATCAGTTTTTTCTCAGCAATTGTATGTGAGCCAGTTGATGACTGATGATGATACATGTGCTCAAAAAAGCAACGTCTTGAGCCTAATTTCAGCCCAAGTTGTGTACCACAAATTAATTACACCAATGCCTTATGTTTGTTTTGTTGTTTTTGGATCCCGTCTGTCCATCATAATAAAGGGAGAATTACAAGTCGGTATGTTTGTGAAATAAATTACCCAATAAAAAGTAAAACTGTACCAGAGAAATTCGGCTGAGTATTGTTACACATTTCATATTTCAATGTTCAACTTTGCTACACATTTCACTTCTTTCTAAATGTGCAGTTTTGATATACATTTCATATTTCAATGTGCAGCTTTGTTGCACATTTAAATGAAATGTGCACATTTTCATTCTAAATATATAAAATTTCAATTGCAGTGTATTACATTTTCATTTTGTGTTCTGTGTAATAACTAAATTGGAGAGACTATGCCTTAATTAATTGGAAAAAAATGTGGATGGGTACCTCCAGTTGTAATTATCTCCCATCATAAACCATAATATATCTGAAATAATAAGGTAGCTTGGTACCTTATTATTTCAGTCCCACAATCAAATATCTAGTCTTAGTTTCCCTCATATCAAAATGCTATTCAACTGAACCTTGAGATGGGTTTAATAGTTTCTTTCGTAATTTATTTGCCGAAATTGCAATTTCAACAAGTGAGTAGACTTAATTATCTCGTATGCATAACTTCATATTGCACTGTATATTATCGGAGAATATCACATGGGAGATTCCGATTTGGTTCACCTTTAACGCACATCTCCATATTCTTTCTTACTGCTTCAACATAGTGACTGGATCCATTTCTACCGCAAGACAATTAATTAACCTTCATTTGTACTCTTTGTTGCATGTACATATCAGTCAAACAAGCAAGAATACTATGTCTTAACTACTTCCATGTGAAAAAAGATCTTCTAAGTCAAATAAGCAAGAATACTATGTCTTAACTACTTCCATGTAAAAAAGATCTTCAAAGTTGATATGCTCCTTTTTATGAGTGTGTGTACTAGTATTAATTTGAGCATCTCTACTATATTAAATAGTCCAGTTAAAACCATATACTGTATGTTCATATCAACATTTTAATGTCTCCATAATCATTTGCTACTCAGTTTCATTTTGTGAAGTTTTTTCTCCAATGCGAAGGAAATGTTCAAGAATGAGTTTAACAGAGCACTTCAGTAGTAACATAAACCACCTCCTCTCTTGTGGAATAAGAGGTAAATTTTTGTGACTTTTTTTCATTCTTTCTTTGGATACATTGACCTACACAGTTACACTTATATTATTTCTTAGACTCGGCTTTGATGAAAGTTAACTTTTTGTTCCCAGAATTCGGCAAAAATATTTCCAAACGTAGTCGTCCACTGAGCTTAAGATTGAACAACACTTTGAGGGAATGATTGTCCATCTCATCCATCAATGTTCCACCAGAAGCCTATATATTCAAGAAGGAGATTGTAAACTTGGTCGCCGCGGTCGGATGTAGTCCATTCATCCCCGAAAACTTCCTTCTCGAACTTGAGTGAATCAGATACGGGGCTTTGACGGATTTGACCGCGGTATGGTTTTTAAGGAGACAAGAAGCGTCGGGTCATCATGTCCAAAAGCAAAGGAGGGAGGGAGCCGGGGTTGAGAGGTGTTGGTGATATTGTGAGTGAGGGAGTTGATGCTTAACCTATCATGTACATATTCATTATAGATAATAAAATTCGCCGTTTCAAAAAAAAAAAGGTTGGCATGGAAATGGACATGCATTAGCAGATTAGCTAGTATGAACTTTTGGATTACATGCCTATTGGAGAATTAATATATGTATATGACTAGTTCCACAACTCTTTACAAGTTCGAGAATTTAGATGAGATGGAATTCTATTATGGTATCAGAGCCTTTGGCTCACGTCCAGACCTGGGTTTGACTCTTGGATTATTAATATATATGACTAGATTCCACACCTCTCTACAAGTTCGAGCTTTTAGATGAGATGGAATTCTATCAATGCCTACCTTGTACATTTGCTCGTTCGGTTTCCAACATGTTCAGGTCGAGGCAACTTCCTGTCTCAAATTGAAACCGATTAATGAATCCAACTTTTGCTGATGATTCAATGTGTTGTTAATAACAGGTATCGATTCAAGTTGCCAGCAGTAAAAAAAGTTGCTGATTAAAACACGTTTTCGTCATAAGATGGATGTGAAGTTTTATAACGTTTTTACTTTGTAAGTTACGAAGAAGATAAGTTGCCAGCCCTCCAAAGAATTATGGAGTCGTCAGTTCGTATAGCGTGAGCTCTCTGAGTTGGGCAAAATTCCCCAAATCCCACAAGCCCTAAATTAAATGTTCAACAAGTCAGAGCGACATCGTTTTGTCTTCTGCTGGTAGGTAAGGAATTGTGAACTAATAACACCCAAATTAAGCTTCATTAACATCAGAGAGTTGTTAAGACTACTACCAGTCGTGCCGACCACGCCAGCCTGTCACCGACCACGACAGCTTCCCGTGCCAGGATTTTGCTGTAGTGGTGCCTGTCACGGATGTCGGCATGAATTTTTTTTTATTTTTTAAATATTTTTTTTTAGATAAATGTTCATTCATAAAATGATAATCCAAAAAAATTAGATGAATTTTGTGAATATATTAGCCAGAATAAATATTAACGGGTAGATAGTATTTTAAGTTTATTACGAAAGAAATGAGAGTGAGAGATTGTGTGATCGAAATATAATCAATATTGGTGTCGATTTGTAGAGAATTCAAAAATATAACCTTTACGATTTATTTCAGAATTTTACTATTTTTTTTAAATCAGAAAATATAACACAAAAAAATGATAAGTAATTGTGGTGGGCCAGCCAGGCCCACCACAATTGGGCAGACGACAATCTCGGCGTGCCTGTCGTCAATGACGACAGGGCAGTTGGGCGCCCAAACACCTGGACGACAGGTGCAACGCCAGCCCCAATGGGGGCTGGTCTAATGTTCAGTCAACTGAGGTTTGTTATGAAAATGTATTGCAAAGGCCAAGACCAAAATCAAGAAACTAGTATTAGTGTTGCTTGCTCATTTTTATAAAGTGTGTGTAATTATTTTCATAATATAATTTTAATATTTTTTTTGTCGAGCAAATTTTGAAACATCTGGGTGTCTTAATTTTGGAAATGTTTCCAAATTTTCAAACAAATATTACCATATTGCGTTCATCAAACTAATCATCAGAATCAAGATTTTGAAACTAATATTACCATATTTCGTTGATCAAACTAATCTTATTAAAATCTTTCCAAAGATTTTGAACTAATATTACCATATTTCCTTCATCAAATAATCTTATTAAAATCTTTCCAGATTTTCTTCAAAATCCTTATACTTGTAGGAAAAGCCTTTGAGTTCAACGGATATACATATTACATCTCCCAGCTCCCCTTCCGTAAAAATTACTATATTCACTTCTCAATTCTTTCTCTCTTCTGTTCTCTGCTCTGTTCTGAGTTCTTCCTCTGTTTATCAAGAGACAATGTTGATTATTCGTTTGAAATTGAATCCAGAGAATTACGGTGATGGCAAGTGCTGGTCTAGAGATCGTTTGTTGGGAGAAGGAGGATTCGGCAAGGTCTATTTGGCTACTACTTCTTCCTCTAAACCAAAGTTGAACTATATTGCTGTCAAATCTGCTATAGCTTCTGCATCCGATTCCCTCAAGTTCGAGAAGGAAGTTCTCGACAAACTTCGTGGCTGCCCTGAAATCATTCAATGTTTGGGTGATGAATGTACTACTTCTAACCGAGGCAACCAGGTTTACAACCTCCTGCTTGAATTTGCTTCTGGTGGAACATTGCTCGATGAGATGAACAAGCATGATGATGCTTTGCCCGAAAGTGTTGTTCAAACTTACACTCGGTCGATTGTTCGTGCTTTACGACATATGCATGGACTAGGCTATGTACACTGCGATCTCAAGCCTGAAAACATCTTGCTGGTTGCAAATCAAGATTCGAAGTTTACAGCAAAGATTGCAGATCTTGGATTGGCAATGAAATCGGAGGGGAGTAACAAGAAAGGGGAGCCCTGCACCTGGAAGGGTACTGTTCCGTTTTGGCCACCGGAGTCGATGTTTGTGGAAGGTGTTCAAGATGCTTCTTCAGATATCTGGGCGCTGGGTTGTATTGTGCTTGAGATGCTAACTGGTAAACCAGCTTGGGGTGAAAACTTGAGCGACGAGAAGATTGCTGATAAAATGGTGATGGGCAAATTGCCGGAAATACCTCGTGAGTTATCACCCAAGGCCAAAGCGTTCTTGAAACTCTGCTTGGCAAGAAATCCGAGCGACAGATGTCAGGCTCAATCACTTTTATATCACCCGTTTCTTACACCTCCAGATTCGAAGAAACGACAACGTGATAATGTGAGCACTGTCATGCTGAGCAAGAAGCTAAGGTTGATTGCGACTTAATTAGCACCCTGTAGTTTGAATGTTCATCAGCTGTATATATTGAAGTATGTAACAGCAGAAACTGATATCAATGAAAATATATTGTTTCTTTCATTATGTCCTGTGTCACTGGTATTATAGTATGTAGCGTTTCTTTATCATTCAATAGTTTGTTGATTGTCGCAGTGTTTCATGAGTTCCTATTACTTGCATCATAATATGATACTGCAATACTTTACCCTTATCTGTTGTTTACCGAATTATCTGAGAATTACACTGATAAACAAAAGATCGATGTTTCTGTTTTGGTAACTATGCCGCTGGTAATTGTGTATAACAACATGAACTATGTTAATTTCAATGTACAATATCTTGAGGAACTGAATTACAGGAGTTTTTGTAGACACCAAATCTGCAGTGGTAGAAGAAATTCGAAGATGTTACATGATAGCTTTGTGTTAATATCTGTGTTCTACAATATATTACATACCTGTTCATGAATTTTTTTTCTTTCTCTAGTTAACTAATTAAGAAAACTCAGTAGAACTATAGATTTTTTTATAGATTCTACGCGTTCTGTTACACTAAATGCCTAATTCTCAGTCCTGGTAATATTGTTCCATGCATCCTGAATCAGGGGCTTTTTCCAGATTGATGCTAATTATATCTATGAATTATTCTGATTAGGCAATTTCCCATCTATAATTATCTGGTTTACTTGGCAGTTAAAAAGCAGGGAAGATTTAAGGATCAATTCAGGAGAATATACACCTGCTATAAACTAGCTGATAGAAGAGGAGATGGCTATAAATTAATTACACAGACTGTCTGAATATCATTTGCTGCATGATGTATACATTATCAACATCTTCTTGCTTTATTGACTTATGCAGCTCCGAACATAAAATCAATGAATCATACTCGAAAACATTTATTCGCTGTCTTGTTCCTGTACTCCATATATACTTCTGGACAAAGATGGAAGAACAAATAACCTCTGGATATTGCTACTTGTAAGCCAGATACTCCTCTAGCTTTGCTATCTCATCAGGGCTTCCAACAAATATTGGCGTACGCTGATGAATCTGCAAAACAGAACTTACAAGTATGAACATCGGTTGTGCCTATGCCATAAAATCACTTTCTTGATAACAAGTATATATAGTTTAATTACCTTGTCAGGCTTGATGTCTAGAATCCTTCTATGTCCATCTGTCGCCTTTCCGCCAGCTTGTTCTACCAGGTAGCTCATAGGTGCACATTCATACAAAAGACGCAGATTTCCACTCTTGGCATTTTTGTTGTCCGGATTTCCGTAGATCCCACCTACCAGCAACATTCTGTGAATCTCACCAACTAGGCAGCCTATGTAACGTCCCGAGTATGGCTTGCCATTCGGACCTGGCTTTCTCAAGTCATCTAAGTACTTCTTCAACTTATCATCAAACAAATCGTAGTTTCCCTCGTTGAACGAGTAGATTCTGTTAGACTTTGGAATTCTAATATTTTCATGTGTCAAAACAAACTCTCCGTACGTGGGATCCAGAGTGAATCCGTGCACTCCATTGCCTATGGAGATTGTAAACACCACCGAGCTCGAGTACAGGCAGTATCCTGCTGCCAGTAAGTTGCTTCCCGGCTGGCAAACACTAACTATGCACTTCTCTTCTGCTTGACCAAGCTTTTTTTGACACAAGAAAAATACATTTCATGGCTCATGAATTAAGATACACATATTTTAGACTTTGCAAGATATGGAGATTTTACCTCAGAATCGTCATCATAGTTGACTAGGCATTGCTCATCAGGGGCATATATCCCGAAAATGGAACCAGTAGTTAAGCTAGTGTCAATGTTAGCAGAGCCATCAATAGGATCGAAAACTACTATATAGTTTCCAGAATAAGTCTCTTCAACTGCAACAGGCACGTCCTCTTCCTCTGATGCTATGATCCCCGTTCGCCCACTTGATCTCAAACAGTTGCAAAACAGCTGCAATATTGTAACATCCATATAAAAAAGCCTGATTTATATATCAAGAACATGACATTCTATTCTTGTATCATCAACGATAAATAGGCATTTTAAAGGCCTCATATAATCAGGCCCTAAATAGGCATAATTCAGCCAAGCACTTCAATTTGAGCTATTTGAAAGAAACCAATTAAACATCGAACCTCATTGGAAATGACGTCGAGTTTCTTCTGATCTTCGCCCTGGACATTGACAGTCCCCTGAAGTCCAGTGAGATTTATAATGCTGGATCTCTGAAGCAGAGAAGCTATCTGTTTGCAAGCCAATGAAATGCTGGACAGAACGATTGTCAGCTCCGCATCTATGTTGCCAGCCTGTTCTTGCTTCAATAGCCACGTCGTTAGGTTCTCGATTTCATATCTGCTTTTCTTCTTGATTTTGGTCTCGGCTTTTGCTGCTGGGGCTGTGGCTGCAGTTTCTTCTAGTTCAACAGCTTTGCAGCAGATTCTACGGCTGAAACCGCCAGGTGAACATGGCTGCCTGCGGCCCTGTGCCTGGCAGTAGTAAGAAGGAGACCGGTTAGTGGAAGAAAAGGCGGAGCTTAGATTGTTCCACCGCAACGTTGGAACTGCTTTAGCCATTTTCTATTTCTCTGTGTTTGAGATTTCTGTGTTCAGGAGAAGATCTGGTTATCTTTCTTTTTGTGCCAATTGTGTGAACAGGATTTGATACAGATAGAACTAATGGGTCACTCACATAAAGTCACTGAAAAGATCACTGTCAAATTTGAAATGATGCCATGATGATGACTTGCTAGTTGCTACTTTATTCTCTTAACAAGCCTGTAATCTTCTGTTCTTAGCTCAGTTTTATATCTTAGTTCTTATCAATTACTATAAGCGCTCTTCGAGTTGTTCAACGAATACTAACTCGTATTTCGGATTTGCAGTTGCAAAAGCTGTTACTGAAGTTTAATTTGGGTATTTAGTTCACAATTCATTACCAACCAGCTGGCTACCATTCTTCATATTAAGCTCAGGCCTTTAGAGTATAATATGAAATTGTATGACAGTCGAATTTCGTGCAACTAAGCTTCTCTGTGTCTCCACAGTAGGCCAAATGCCTCATAAGCTAGTTCAGAAGAACTGTGCCGGGAGCCAAATAGGAGTTCTTTTAGAGGCCTATTTAGCAGAATCGTCCAAGGAGCCGAATAAGCCTTTTCTTAGAAGCCTAATTGTCCATGAGCCAAAGTGCAAGTTAACTCAGAAAGTTAATTAGCAATTTTTGCAGATGAATGCATTTCCCCAAAGAGTTGATACATCGATAGCTTCATTACCAAAATTTTACAGGATTTACGATCAAAATTCACTGAAAGATGTCGCAACAACACAGATAATGTTCTCTGATTGTAGGGCAAAAAAGTAGAAGAAAAAGGGAAGAACTTATCAACAATTACATTATGATTTAAGCTAGATATTTTTCTAGTTTCTCCACTTCATCCACACTTCCAATGTATAATGGAACTCGCTGATGAATCTGCACGATAAAGTTCCAAATTTAGACGTGAAATCCCACAACCAAATCGTAAATGAGCTATACAACTTCATAATGATGAAAAACTAACCTCAGTTGGCTGAATATCAAGAACTCTCTGATGTCCATCAGACCCCTTCCCACCGGCTTGCTCCACGATAAAGCTCATCGGAGCACATTCATACAAAAGTCTCAATTTTCCGTTCTTACTCTTCGCATCCCTTGGATAACCGTAAATTCCACCGTACAACAGAGTTCTATGGAAATCACCAACCAAACTACCTATGTACCTAGCAGAGTAAGGCTTGCCACTAGGGCCCGGGTCCTTGAGGTCATCCATGTACTTCTTCAACTTATCGTCCCACATCTGGTAGTTCCCCTCATTAAACGAGTAAATCTTCCCCGATTTAGGTATCTGAACGTTCTCTTGAGTAAGAACAAATTCCCCGAACATGGGATCCAGTGCAAAGGCAAACACACCCTTGCCTATTGTGAGAACGAATATCACAGAGCTCGAGTACATGCAGTATCCAGCAGCAAGAAGGTTGCTTCCAGGCTGGCACACGTTCACAACGCACCTCTGTGTCTCACTGTCAAGCTGCAATGCATGAGAATAATCCTCAATCAGCACACGGTATCTTTGTTTTCGAAGCTATAAAACGGTAGATTTAGCATCTAAGTAGCCTACAAGCTCACAAAATCAGTAAAACAGTACTTAAACACCATTTTCATTCATTAAGTCCTAAAGGATAAACTCACAAGACATTTAGAATTGAAGAGTAAGTGTTGGGTATTCACCGTGCCATCATCATCAATGTCAGCAAGGCACTCGTCATTAGGACTGTAAATCCCGAAAATTGAGCCAGTTGAAACTGCTGCATCAATGTTCGATGATCCATCGAGAGGATCAAACACCACAATGTAGTTACCAGAGTAACTCTCCTCTACAGCCACAGGCACATCCTCTTCTTCTGACGCTATAATTCCTGTCCTTCCGCTCGACCTCAAGCAATTCGAAAACACCTGATTTCAAACATTCACAAGTCAATCCCTTCTTCATGACTAAGCAATTCACTCTCTTACATAATCACAATAAACCAGCTCTATATGCTTTCTTTCACTTCAACTATAGATTACAGTTACACACATTTCTTGCCATATAGTTTGCTGTTAACAGAGCACAAAAACACAATCGAAACGATAAAATAGGTAGATCAGTACAGAACATATAGAACTTTAACTTCCAAACTAACATCTAAGTTTTTCAGTTCATAGTGATGAAATTAATCATGATCAACCTTAAATTTCGATTTTCTGAAACACCTAATTTTATCCCCTAAATTTGCAGTTTCTACTCTGTATCACTACAAAATGTTCCAAATTCCAATCGATTATGATCGATAACTCGATTTAAAACAACAGACCTCATTGGAGATAACATCAAGCTTCTTCTGATCCTCTCCCTGAACATTAACAGCCCCCTGAACTCCAGTCAAGTTCGAAATACTCGCCCGCTGAACCAACGAAGCAATCTGCTTACACGCCATCGAAATACTCGAAAGCACAATAGTCAGCTCAGCATCAATAGTCCCTGCTTGCTCCTGCTTGAGCAGCCAATTCGTCAACGTCTGTATCTCGTACCCGCTCTTCTTCTTCGTCTCAGCGCCTGCTGCCACGGCCATGCACCGCACAGTGGCAGGGCCGGACGACTGCATTTGGCGCCTCCTGGCGGCAATGCTGGTGGAGGTCATGGAACTGTGTGTGCATGACTGGATAGGGGAGAGCCTGGAGATGGATTTGGAAGTGGAAAAGAGGTGGTTGGATAACGCTGTTGCTGTAGAAGCATTAGCCATGGCTGCTGATGGAATTTGGGAGTGGAATTGTGATGATGATGATTTTGTGAGGTTTGGTTCATTTCTTGATTATTTTTGGAGGGATTGTGTTTTGTTTGTAAGGCTGGTAAAGATTTGAGCTTTGGTGGGGCTCACTTATCCTGGATTTCAGCTTCGGAGGATCTTATTGGTATAATTCTGTTTCGTTTTAGTAATGGGCCGGGAAATGTTGCTCAAGTGTAGATATTAATTTGTGTTTTGGATTTTGTTCTTAAACCATAAATCTAACCTATCATATCCTCAACCTTATAAGTTATAGGTTATAACTATATATAATTACACTTAAATTAACCTTATAATTCCATATTATTCCGATCTGTACTACACCAGCATTTTTATCACTCGACCACCCTTATCAAGTGTATTATTTCCTACCTGACCAACATGACCATTGACCAATTGTCAATTGAGAAAGATTCTACTTTGCATATGAAAGTAACAATCATATGCCTTTAAATCTCGTTTAAGAGTGTGATTTAGTATAAGGTAGCTTCAAGTATCTCAAGTAAGGGGTGATCGATTTGAAGTTTTGGTGATATATTTCATCTGTCTCATAACAAATGTAACATGTTTGACTTTTTTCGATCAACAGTTTCAATTTTAACTATAAATTATTATTCAACCATTAAACAATATGATATTATAAAAGTTTGCATTCCAAACTTTTTATATAACTTTTAAAAATATTTTATCATTATAATTTAAGAGTAATTTATGTTTAAATTTAAAAACTATTAATTAAAAAGAAATCAAAATGTTACATTTGTCACGGGACAGAAGGAGGATACAACAGCTAGATCTTCCGTTCGTGTTCAATAACATGCGTTTCATGAAGCTTTCCTTGTTATATCCTGGCATTGTTATAGTCAATAATTTTAGTATTTCATTACGAAATGAATCAATATAACGAATAAAAATATTTCTTATCAAAAATTTTACTATAAAGTACTTAAAATGTTCATACGTGTACATTTGCCAATTTTCTGATATGGAACAATCGGCAATGAGTCAAGTAAATAATGTGATGTGCCTAATTTTCGACCCATTATTTTCCTTAGTTATGAGTTAGTATGAGTTATGACCATGTCAATACGAAACTTCCCTGGTCTATACGTCGGAAGACTTCAATAATATTAATATATCACTACACCCCAACACGTATTTAGGGGTCAACTTAATTTTCAAATATGACATCATCTCCCCATTTATTATTCTTCCAAATTCTCACCACATTTAGACATTTACCATGCCTAACATATAGTATAGAGTAATAGAGAGTTATGATGCTAAAAGACGGTTTTACTCTCATTGTAAGAAGTCGATATAGGGAAGATGACTTTTACGTACGAAAGATATTGTAGGACGGTGAATTTGCTTAGATTGAGAAAAGATCGTTGAACTTTGATTCAACATACTCAAAAGATTGCGAGTATTGAGTATGTGATAGCAATGACCTAGGGCAACATAAAACATGGGATTGAACTTGAGCTTCCTACATGATTTGGACTCTCATTATGTACAATCTCCTTTGTTGAATTTGGGTCTACCTTCGTAGACTTAAACTTGTATTTATCTAACCTTTTTTAGTTTTTACTGCGATCATTTCAAACTATAATTTTCCCAGTTATAATGAATAATGTTTTAATATTTTTGCGAGAAGAATAATCGACTTCGACCCTAACAGTTATACAAATGGGATATCTGGAGAAGAAAAAAGAAGCGAAATAGAAAATCTGGTACAATATCTGTCTTTACATATAGAAATTCTAAAAGTAATTCCAAAACTGAAATTTCCGTGCTTCTTACAAAGTCTTCTCCCGCATTTATTCTATCTATTAGTTAACCAAATGTACTTTCTTGCCTTGACAATACGTAACTAAGTATTTATTTTTCAAGTTAATAACTACTAACTAAGTACTTCAAATTAGTTGTTCACTTTTAACGACAACGAAAAACGATTCAATAGATAAAACGCTTTTCAACAGTCGATATGTTAGGAGTTCGAGTCATATTGAGATTGTCAACTTTTAACTTTTTCTATCAGTCAAACTTATTCAAATTTAACCGGAAATTATAATCTTTAAAGTCTGTAATTACTTATGTAATGGAAATTTAGTATGTAATATCGTAATATAATTTTAGTATACATTTTGAGATATTTTTTTACTATTACAATCTAAGAATAATTTATAGTTAAAGTTGAAAAAGTTTGACTGTTAAAATAAAAAGTATACTACCTGTTTTGGAACGGAAGAATATATAAATTCTCTAGATCCAGCTTACCTTTCAACTAAAATGAATTTTCTTGCACCAAAATGCGCGTTGAGACATCAACATGCTACCAAGTAGTCCACTATATATGCACATTAAATCTCTAGAGTATTTTAATCCCTTAAATTAAGTTCATTTTCCAGCTCTTCCTTTCAAAAACACATATAAATACAACCTCTCATTCATAACTTTTCATCAATCAAATCTAGCTCAATTGATCATTCATCTTTGGCAAAAACACACCAACAAGGCCAAAGTGAAAAAGTTAACTCACCAACAAAAGCAAAGAATGGCTTCCTCAAAGAACATCTCTTTGATTCTCTTCTTTGCTTGCTCCATCTTTGTCCAAAGAATCCTAGGTACTTCTTGCTCTTTCTCTCCTTCCCCGTATCGTCTCAATATGAATGTTCTCGTTTCTTAACGTGTTGGTTGTTTGTAAATGTAGCGGAGGTGATATGCGAGGACTTGGGTGAGGACAAGTGTGCCTTCGCGATTGCATCATCCGGGAAGAGGTGTGTGCTAGAGAACTACAACAACAATGAAGGGAGCGTTGACTACACGTGCAAGACGTCTGAGGTTGTCGTAGAGCAATTGTCCGGATACATTGAGACCGATCAGTGTGTTAGCGCTTGTGGCGTTGACCGCAAATCGGTCGGAATCTCGTCCGACGAGTTCTTGGCCCCACAATTCACTTACAGACTTTGCTCCCCTGCTTGTTACCAGAACTGCCCCAACATTGTTGACCTTTACTTCAACCTTGCTGCTGGTGAAGGTACTACAATCTAATATTCTTCCGTTTTAACAAATTACAATTTTTCGAAATTAAATGTTAGTAGTACTGTTTTTTCGATTTTTCCTTTTTTTTTAAGACAATTTATTAAATTATCATATTCGAAATTGCAGGAGTGTACTTGCCAACTCTATGCGCGAAGAGAAGGGTGAGCTCTCACCGTGCCATGTTGGAGCTTTTCACTAGCAGTGGTGCTGCCTCAGAGTCCGCTGAACTCGCTCCCGCTTCCGCTCCTACTCCATACTAGATGATTCTCGTTCTGAGAATAGCTGTTGTGTACTATTCATTTTATTCATACGGCTACTAAAGAAAATTATACCAAATTATACTATATAGTTATAATTTTCTCATAAGTCTTTTTTCGTGTAACCTTTATTATTTCAAGAGTTTTCTCACTTATATGATGAATTGATGATGTAATATTGTCAAAATCTTTAAATAATCATTTTTGTTATTATATGTCTTTTATTGTCATTAGTTTTCATCCGAAAAAAAAAATTGTCATTAGTTTCAACAACTAGCATAAGTCTATATCTCAAGGAAATGCTGAAGCACTTTAATTAACTATACCATATACAAAAATACTGATGTGAAGGCAGAAATGGCGAATAAAGTATGAAAAATTAAATAATTTACATAAAAATACCTTTTAGACTCCTCTGAGGTAATTATATCCCAAAACACATCTATTCACCAATGAATCGAATATCTAATCCGAGCTTATTCAAAAAGAAAAACTACAAACAAAACTCTATTCTAACATAACCATGGTGATATATAACTCCCGGTTATCATAGACTCACAGTCTTTACTACGTGACATTTTCTATGACACTATCACTATATTATAATGTGTCCACAATTACATATTTACGTATGCTATATAGGTTTATTACTATTGTAATATTGCAAAAGGAAAAGCTAAATAAGATGGTTTATTTCGCTTAACAATTTAAGATAACCTATGGAGTATGATTATTAAAATGAGTTATGAACACCGAAAATTAGAAGAATCTGGAAATTTGAATCCTAAGCATATTGTAATTAAATTTTTTATGAAGTGCAATATAAAAGATAGGAAAATAATGAAGAGTAAAATGTGGAGATTTCTGAAATGGCCTTCCACTATCTTTCTTACGGACCGGTCTTCAAGCCGTGTTCCATAGTCTTCGAATTGGGTCCCATCATTTTCTAAATCTTCGTCTAAATTTTCGTCTTTTTGTTGTTTTTTTTTTTTTACATTATTTTTCCAAATTCAATTTTCATAAATATTTTATGTACAATTAGAAAACATGTAAGTATATGAAAAACTTTTGATTAGACGGAAAAACTTTTATCTTTATTTTTGAAATATGATATTTACGATTAAAATACTTTAACATACTTCTTCTAATCAATCAATAATCTACTAATTACAACTTTATTTTTGAAGTAAATAATCACTCATTTCGGACGAGTCAGTAACCTTT
Source organism: Plantago coronopus (assembly GCA_036897195.1). Taxonomy (NCBI): domain Eukaryota; kingdom Viridiplantae; phylum Streptophyta; class Magnoliopsida; order Lamiales; family Plantaginaceae; genus Plantago; species Plantago coronopus. Next base: position 17,496 of record JAYMSL010000765.1, read on the forward strand.
AGCTATGAAATATCTCCCACTTGATTGTCAAATTATATTTATTCCAAATATTAAATGAGAACTAGTGTAACTAAGATTACGAGTTGAAATTTGATGCCTTACACTAAGTCGCAAATACCAATATATATCAGGCGGTTTTGTGAAAATAAAATTATATAATTAAATTTAAAGTGTACCCAAAATAGTAAATAAGGTACATTGATTTTACTCTCAAAAACATCAATGTGTAAATATTTTCACATTTCACTTTTCATTTTGTATTTTATGATAGCATCAGTTTAACTTTTAAAATGATCAATCATTGTTATAATATCAAAAAATGTTGATACACCATGTATACATGCCCTCCACTCAAACTCTCGATGAATCCCAAAGATCCACTTTACATCCCACCTAAACTCCAATTTCTGGCATCAAATTACACCTTGATACATACACTCTACCAATTTTTTCCACCAACACAAACACAATCATACAAAAAAAAACTATCTTTCTCCCTTAAAATAACTACACTTTCACATCTCTTCCTTTCATAAACACATATAAATACAACACCTCCAATAACAAATTTTCCATCAATCAATTTCATCTCCACTTCTCCATTGCCAAAAACACAAAAGCAAAGACAACAATGGCTTCTTCAATGTCTTTGGTTCTCTTCCTCACTTGCTCCTTCCTTGTCCAAGGAATGCTAGGTATTCATTTTTCGTACTTCGTGTACCACTAGTGTAAATTCGCGGCGTATTTTACTAACTAGTTCGGTTTTATGATTGTAGCGGAGGTGATATGCGAGAACTTGGGGGCGGACAAGTGCTCGTTCGCGATTGCATCATCAGGGAATAGGTGTGTGCTCGAGAACTACAATGATGACGAAGGGAACCTTGACTATACGTGCAAGACTTCGGAGGTGGATGTGGGGCACATGTCCGGGTACGTTGAGACTGATCAGTGCATCGGTGCATGTGGACTTGACCGGAAATCGGTCGGAATCTCGTCAGACGAGTTCTTGGCCCCAGAATTCACTGGTAGACTTTGCTCCCCTGCTTGCTACCAGAATTGCCCCAATATTGTTGACCTTTACTTCAACCTTGCTGCTGGTGAAGGTACTATAAAATTAATCCGGGACATATATTTAGAACATATTTATGAAATTAGTCATAGACCCGATGTATAGTAGAATTTTCCTTAAGACTAAACAAAATAATTATTCGAAATGCAGGAGTGTTTCTTCCAGCTCTATGTGAGAGGCGAAGGTCCAGCTCGCACCGTGCAATGTTGGAGCTTTTTACCAGCAGTGGTGCCGCCGCTAGTTCAGTTGAGAATTTCGCTCCCGCTCCTTCTCCCTACTAGATGGCTTTTTGGGAAGAACTGCTGAGAAATCGCTACGTTTTATTCTTTTGATTCGTATTAATACTAAGAAAACGAGGCAATGTATACATTGTTTGATCTGGTTCTTGCAAAGGCATTTTTCGTGTATGATTTGAATTTCAAGTGTTGTTGTAAATTATATGATGATTCATTGTCTATTCATCTAATAAATATTTGAGCTTCTTTATCTTTTAATTCCAAATCTGATGCAATCAAGATTTAAAATTAGCATGCAAAACACAATTTGATGAAATATTTTTGTACCTGGAAAAGGCTACCAACAAAGCACATCATATAAAGATTGTAGCTTTTCAATTTTTGGGATCAAAATGGAAAACAGAGCTATGAGTATTACTCTACTAAATTGGAACAGAGAAGAACAAAAATTGATCAGTTTTCCACCGAAATTGTTGAAGCTCTTCTTGGAAATTGGGAAAATCAAAAGAGTTAGACATTGAAATCTCAAAGAAGTGCAGAAAAGTATTGATTTACTGATATATTTCCTTGAAACGAATTAGCGAGAAGTACAAAATGTGCAGAGTGAAAACAGAGAAGGACTAAAATTGATCAGTTTTCACAGAAACTGTTAAAGTGGCAATTGAAATTTGGTAAAATCAGAAGGATCTGGAAATTCATATCTCAATTAAGTGTATAGTAAGATTAACTGGCATATTTCTTGAAACGAATTAGCGAGAATTCCAAATGGCAGAGTGAAAACAGAGAAGAACTAGAATTGATCAGTTTTTGCAGAAACTGTTGAATCTCTTCTTGGAATTTGAGAAAATCAGAAGGAGTTGGACATTTAATTCTCAAAGAAGGGCAGAAAATTATTAATTACCGATATATTTATTGAAACGAATTAGCGAGAATTACAAATATGCAGAGTGAAAACAGAGAAAGAGAAGGAAAAAGAAGAAGAAACGGGTAAGTTAGGTATTGAACAATTGATGATTTACCCCTTGTATTCTTCAAAAACGATGGGTTAACCCATATGAAAATTCTTTTGCAGATTAACCCTGTGATATAAAGTCGGGTGCAACGAACACCTCCGTCGTCTCCCCTATATGTTGAGTATTTCCAGCCTCCATGAATAAATATGAATGAGGCAAGGACAGACATTGGGAAGAGTCTAGTTATTGCATTTGTTAGTCAAGTATGACATTATCATTTATTAAAAAATAACTTCGTTATAGAGTTCAGATACTATAAGATAACTTTAATTACTGCCAATTGTAACGATATGGTTTAATTAGTTTCCATTTCAACTGCAAATTCTATTGAGTACTAGGTGATAGATTGAAACTCGTTTCCTTCCGATTTATTTTCACCATAAGTCATTGAAGTTTGAAACTACCGATTTGTTCATAGATTTTAAATTTGTTCACACTTAACTTTTAAAAAACTGTCAAAAACGGGAAAAATACATGGGCTCCACTCAAACTATCCCAAGATCTTAGTGCTTTTTTACCTAAAATTAAAAAATCTTGCATCAAATTACGCATTGCACGTCAATACCATACCACGAGTATTTTACTCGCATAAAAAAATGTCTTTTTAACTTCTCTTTCTTCATAAAAAAACGTATAAATACCCCCTCATATTCACCACTTTGTATCACTTCATCATTCATTTGCAAGAAAGCAATAGGTAAAAAAAAAAAAAAGTCACCAAACAAAGCAAATAATGGCTTCCAACATCTCTTTGGTTCTCTTCTTTGCTTGCTCCTTCCTCCTCCAAGGAATTCTAGGTACTACTATTCGATTAATTCTCGATTAGTGTAAACTCGTACAATGTTTAGTAACTATTTTGTTCGATTTCATGTCCCACTAGTGTAAACTCATACATGATTTAGTAATAGTTTGTTTGACAAATGTAGCTGAGGTGATATGTGAGAACTTAGGGACGGACATTTGTGCTTTCGCGATTGCATCATGGGGAAAGAGGTGCGTGCTCGAGAACTACAAGAACAATGAAGGTAACATTGAATACATGTGCAAGACGTCGGAGGTGGTCGTGGAGCGATTGTCCGGGTACATAGAGAACGATCAGTGTGTTAGTGCTTGTGGCGTTGACCGTAAATCGGTCGGAATCTCTTCCGACGAGTTCCTGGCCCCACAATTCACTGGTAAACTTTGCTCCCCTGCTTGCTACCAGAATTGTCCCAATATTGTTGACCTTTACTTCAACCTTGCTGCT
>JAYMSL010000766.1:0-21051 GCA_036897195.1 Plantago coronopus
GGCATGAATCTATGCCTTCCGTTTGCCGCAACATCCTTCACCTTTTATTTTTTACATCAAAACGTGTGTATGTGTTTCATTTAATTTTATTCAATTTTTCAAGTTTCAGAAATTATTAATAAACAAATAATGAATATATTTTAGTTTAGTGTGTGTGTTCCACACAGGGATGGATGTGTGTTAAGCTTTGTGGGGACTCTTGCACCCACAAAGGTTTTCATATTTTCCTATAATTTACTTTTATTTTCATTTTTACCCCCACTCAAATTAATTTTTTGCACCCAAAACATTTTGTAACTCTATTTTGCATCCTCTTAATTTTTATTTTTTTGAAACGGCAAAAATGTATTTTATTATACTTGATGAAATTACATTAGTTTCATTAATTTACAACTACAACTCCACCTTTACAGAGCCGAGTCCTTCGTTCCATCTTGTTGCCTCCTTAAAAACGTTCGGGGATGATATATATTTAATAGTTAGGTCATTAAATATAAAAATAATAAAAAAAAATGAAGTCAGGACATGCACATATGCACCAAATGGAACGGTAATTAAAGTTAAACTCGTGAAAAATAAATGTTTTTTCATTTACATTATTTAAAAAATCGTCTGATATACCGTTCTGAAGTACAAAACTGAATATATTTCTCAATTCTACAAAACTTCATCTTTATTATTTATTATTTAATATTATTAATTATATTGGAGTATTTTTTTACCCCACGATAAAAAATTTCTAGATCCGCCCCTGGTTCCACGCGCTGTTTAACGGAAAAATTGATAAAATCCGCCTAAATTCGGTCAAAATTGACGGAACGTTAAAGTTGACTAACGGAGTATATAAATTGAAATGATATTTAAAGTTATGGTATTAAAATCGGACGTGGACAAATAAAGGTACATTTTTCGAAACGTGGACAACATAAGGTATTTTTTTCGGATTTTTCCCGGGTGGAGCTCAAGCACATGGCAATAGATACACCAATCAGTCTCCAAAGAGAAACTTTTGCGAGAGTCCACTAGAAAGTGGACTTTTCGAAAAGTCGACCTAAAAATATCATCTATTTATAATAAAACATCAATTATTTTAATATAAACATCAATTATTCACAACAAAACATCAACTATTTACAATAAACATCAACTATTTTTTAATAAATATCAACTATTTGCAAATATCAACAGTTTATTATGAAACATCGACTATTTACATTACACGTCAACTATTTTGACATGAAATAATCAATTATTTACATTAAACAACAACTATTTTACCATTAACATCATCTATTTATAAGCTATCAACTATTCTATCATGAACATCAAATGTTTTATAATATACATCACCTCTTTTACCATTAACATCAACGGTTTATTATAAAACATCGACTATTTACATTACACATCAACTATTTTGACATGAAATAATCGACTATTCACGTTAAACATCAACTATTTTACCATTAACATCATCCATTTATAAGTTATCAACTATTGTATCATTAACATCAAATGTTTTATAAATGAAATAAAAAAAATGAACTATTGTATATGAACATATGTGCATGTCATGAACATAAAATATAAAAATAATAAACATCTACTTATAAGTGCAAATGTGTATATGAACATAGGTGCAAGTGTTTTAATTACCGTTCCATTTGGTGCATATGTGCATGTCATGAACATCTACTTATAAGTTATCAACTATTGTATCACGAGTTTAACTTTAATTACCGTTCCATTTTTATAAATGTTTTATAAATGAAACACAACAAATTGGGTCAAAACACACCTTCAAATATTGTTTTTCAATTTGGGCTTTACAAACTTTGGTCAAAACACACATTGAAACCAATCAGGCCCTTATTTTCGCCTGTGCAACCATTCTCCCCTAATTGTTTCATTCAACCTGCTTGAAGCGGTTATTTCACCATTGATGGATTTCTCTCAGATCGGGAGAAATTTGAGATTGCATCGAGAGATGAGACTCCGAAGAAAGTGTCTGTATCGAGAGAAGGAAAACGGAAGGATTTTGATGTATCCTGGCTATCGTAGCAGGTATGGCTGTATATTTGTTTAGTTTTTTTTTTCTTTCCATATTTGGCAATAGTGTTATAGTGTTGATTTGGCGATAGTGTTATAGTGTTGGTTTTACATTACGTGAGTTTGGAATTGTCCTCGGTGGATTGAGAAGCTGATTCCAATCGGTCTTTATGGCTGATGTATGGCCTTTTACTTATTGATCAGGTTATATTTTGATTGCTTGTTTTATTATTGATAATGATTTTCTGTTTTTGCAGTGATTTTTGGATTGAAACAGATGATGCTAATTGTGCTAAACGTTACTAAATGGTGTGAATTTGGTGTGAAGAATTGGAAAGAGTTGGATGAAGATGCTGAGTTAATGGATTGATTGTTGTACGAGAAAAAAAAGGTTGTAGTGTGGATTGCCCAAAAAAATGAAAGATTGTCGTGTGAATTGTCAAAAAACTGAAAGATGTAAGAAATATATATTTTTATTTAAAAAAAAACAAAGAAAAAAACAAAGAAACGATCGTATCATGTTCAAACTTTTGGCATTGTAGTAATAAACAATTAATGTTGAAGATTTCCTGATTTTATTTAGTTGTTTCACATTTCTTACAGGTTCATTTCTCTGCTCAATTCAATGAATCGATGATCGAGCTTCATGACCAGGTTCATTTTTCTGCTTTTGCTTCATCCATTTCGAGAACCAAGAAAATGTTTTGTAAGATCCGCAATGTTTTTAAACATTCGGTTCGATTTTAAAAATGATATTCATATCATTTTTCGGCTATTTTTATTGTACCTTATGTATCGATTGCGCATTTTATGCTCATATTTGATTGCTTTCATAAATTGAAATTACGAGAAACCTATAAATCATTAAAAAGAGAATGCATGAAATAAACGAGGCCTCATTAAAAACGAACACTGGACTGAAAACAACGCCCAGTTGTACCAATCAGCAAGTGTGAATCAAGGGTGTTAGGACTTTTTACTGAAATAAATTGTAAAATGAGCTTATAGGCGCGTTTATGAAAAACGAACCAAGCACTGCATGCGTTTGGAAACACGTCTTCAGCTGGGTTTTAAATTGGGCTACGAAACACAACAAATTGGGTCAAAACACACCTTCAAATATTGTTTTTCAATTTGGGTTTTACAAATCTTGGTCAAAACACACATTGAAACCAATCAGGCCCTTATTTTCGCCTGTGCAACCATTCTCCCCTAATTGTTTCATTCAACCTGCTTGAGGCGGTTATTTCATCATTGATGGATTTCTCTCAGATCGGAAGAAATTTGAGATTGCATCGAGAGATGAGACTCCGAAGAAAGTGTGTGTCTCGAGAGAAGGAAACCGGAGGGATTTTGAAGATGTATCCTGGCTATCGTAGCAGGTATGGCTGTATACTCGTTTAGTTTTTTTTTTTTTTTTTTTTCATATTTGGCAATAGTGTTATAGTGTTGATTTGGCGATAGTGTTATAGTGTTGGTTTTACATTACGTGTGTTTGGAATTGTCCTCGGTGGACCGAGAAGCTGATTCCAATCGGTCTTTATGGCTGATGTATGGCCTTTTACTTATTGATCTGGTTATATTTTGATTGCTTGTTTTATTGATATTATTGATAATGATTTCCTGTTTTTGCAGTGATTTTTGGATTGAACGTTACTAAATGGTGTGAACTTGGTGTGAAGAATTGGAAAGAGCTGGATGAAGATGCTAAGGTAATGGATTGATTGTTGTACGAGAAAAAAAGGTTGTAGTGTGGATTGTCAAAAAAAAATGAAAGATTGTAGTGTGAATTGTCAAAAAACTGAAAGATGTAAGAAATATTTTTTTTTTTAAAAGAGCAAAGAAAAAATATACTCGCAAACTCGTTTTATGTTTTAATTGTTAAGGGTGAATTATACACAGTTTTACAATATTTTATGTAATTTAGGATTTTTCATGATTTTTAAAAAAAAGTTTTTTTACTATATATTTATGTAAATTGTAATAACCACGACTTTTGATATAATAACTACGTAACATATTATTTTGAAATTAAAAAAAAAGGAGAATTGATCAAAATCTTACTAGCTTAATGTTTTATGTAAACCATGGAAAGAAAATGTAGGTTGCAAAGTAAGATTATGTTATTTAAAATTTTTTAAACTGAATTGAATGAAATTGAATTGAAGTTGATAAAAAATAAATTTAATGTTAACTGAATGGTGACTAATAAAGATATTAACTGATTCAAAAGAAAATAAAAATAATAGGACAACAAAATAGAAAGTGAAACAAATAATAAGAGACAGGTAGAAAATAAACTTAAGAGACTATTATGTTTCATTCTAGTGTAAAATTATCAAATATGAAATGCAAGTATTAAGAAAGAAATAAATAAAAATAATAAAATGAAATAGTTGAAAGTATAAAAAAGAGAAAATGCAAAGCAAGACTGACTTAACAGAGAAAAGAAATGAGATGTTAGTTTGAAAAGTTGATAAATGAGGTGTCAAAATCACAACCTTTGATAGTGTCAGAATAATAGATAGAACATATAACTCAGAACAGGCCTTCCGGAGCCCACCCTTACTATTATTCGCATATAAAACAACAAAAAAAAAGTCCTTAACTTAATTCAAACACAATTCACAAATTCAATTTAGGATCAAATACTATTCATCAACTAATTAACTCAAAAAACTCAATTAGCTAAATCAAAGTCGAACCGCCCGGGATTTTTTATTTTTTATTTTTTGGTTAGAATGAAAAATTGCTTGGGTAGTTTTTTAAAGTATTAATGTTGACAATCCCTTTTGTGTAATTATCCCTTTCATCATTTGGTTTTGGACACGAAACTTCGCGAAAACCAAAACGAACACCCAAAATAATTAGCGGAGTTCAAGGAAGAGTTCACCAATACCGATATTCAAATGAAAACTTCACAAAACATGGTTTTGATTACTCCACTAAATTGGAGAGTTCACTAATATCGGTATTCACATAAAAAAACGTGGCAGCTACTCATTGGTTACAAGACTTGGGTTGGAAGTTTTGGTACGGAATGAAAACCGGTTTTCGTTTTGTCAATTTCTATATCAAACGAAGAGTTCGGAATTGGAATTGTCTCCAATACATTTTGTTGAAACTTTAAACCAATGGAAAAGTAAATGGATCAAAATCGAATTAGCCCACTTGATAAGCATTTACTTACCAAACATCTCGACTAAGGCCCTGTTCAATTCACCTTAATTTCAATTAAGTTCAGCTTAAATTAATTTTAATAATGTATTTATTTCAGATGATTTCAGCTGAATTGAACAAATCTAAAATCCTTTGGGCTTCCGCCATCAACAAGGGGCTAGACGGCTAGTCACCAGTAGCGTGTTCAGCACACGATTCAGCCCAGGCCGGCCCTAGGCATACGTTTAGGCGCCATTTTCAAAAGGGAAAATCGAAAAAACCTCATCCCGCCATTTTTCACTGTAAAACAAGACAAGATCCCCAAACTTTTACTCATTTTAGGTGAAATCAACTCACCAGCAGAGTGAAAAAATGGAGGAATCTTCAGCTACGCCCAACCCCAAATTCATACCCAACAACCCTAACGCCAAGAACTCACTCCAAATCGGAGGAATTAAGGTCGAGTTTCCGTTCAAGCCGTATGGCACTCAGCTCTCCTTCATGAACCGGGTGATTTCGACGCTTGATCGCTCTCAGAATGAAGGTCACTGTCACGCGCTGCTCGAGTCACCTACTGGTACTGGAAAGTCTCTATCATTACTTTGTTCAGCTCTTGCGTGGCAGCAGAATCAGAAACTGAAGAATATTAGGGATAGTTTGACGCATTCTAGCTCGAAGGCGAGTACGCAGGCGGTTACTGATCCGATTAATCATGGTGGAGGTTTTGTTCCGGAGACTCAGCCTTCAGGTATGGAATTCTAGTTCAAATTCGGAAAGAGAAGGGCATATTTTGTCATTTGTGTTTTTTATTTGTTGCTTAGCTGAGTTTAGGTTCTGCATTATGTTTATTAGTGATATGAATGAGCTTAGTGTTCTTGTGTTTTACTGAAGTTTCGACAATTACAACTATATATATTCGTTAATTTGGTTACATACTGCAAGTAGTATTAAAGTGATTTGTCTTACCGATACTGAAACATTATTGATAATATTCACCTAAGCAAGTGAACATAATATTCCTGCTGCGTATTCCAAGATAGAGAATGAGATGTTTTGTGTTGGTATATTACGAAGACCTCATGCCCTGCCATATTAGTTTCGTTCGGTTGGATGGTGATGCATGCAATTATGGAGCGTTGTGATTTACTCATGCTAAATGTTGCTTATAAAGGAGTGTCTTGCTTGAAGCACATGTCACCCTCAATTGCTCGACAACATTATAAATTTACTAGAAAACGTGCTACGTATAATTTACTATCTAATAGAAATGTTTATATACACCGTAGTTTTGTGTTGAAGATTAAAGAATGATGGAATAAAGAGGGCTAACAATTTGTAAGCGGTTATTGGAAGGGAAAAATTGTAAAAACCAATTTTGATCTGCTAACTTACCTGTACCTCTTTTATTTTATAATAGTATAGATAGATAATAGCATAGATGTGTGTCAAATTTGTGGTTTATATTTTAATATTTCTCATGTGCTTGTTAACTTAGGAAACCCGGCAGCCGCTCCGCCTGCCACAGGTAATGGCAAAAAGGAAAACCAAAGAATGGCTCCCACCATATTTTATTCTACGTGAGTCTCAATACCTTGGAATGAACTACTTTACATTTTACTGCTACGAAGGAGCTTAAGCCATCATACTTCGGAAAAATTAATTACAGTATTGCCCTATCAAAGTCATGATTCTATATATTTATATATCAGGAGAACGCATGCACAAATCTCACAGGTTGTCCGGGAGTACAGGAAAACAACTTACAGGGTCCCCATGTCAATTTTGGTATGTTCGCTAGGATTTTATTCTGTGTCAGCTTCTCTCTCAAGTGTCTAAACCAATTCAAATGTAGGTGCTGTCATGATCAAATTCATTACAGTTATATAATTCCTTATTCCTGATTCTTTATCTCGATTGTAATTTGACCAATTTCATGATTTTAAATATCATTATGTTTTTCTTGTATTTGCTTGGTTGGCTGGTAGCTATAAACTCTGCTTCTCAAAATTGGGGCATCCACTAACTAATAAGTACCTGCACTTGGATCAGTCCGTGGCTATTTGTTTAAGGTCATGTCACCTGGTGAATCAATCAAATTCTCAGAAATTAGAATAAACTACAGCCAGAGATAATGGATGAAACGTTCTAATGCTCCGTATAGGATTCAGCTAGTACACAGGCCTTATGTTTAAGGAATCGCTTACTCTAATGTTTTTATGCAACTTGGCCAGTGGGAGGATCCATGAAGGCATCCATTCACCAAATGTGTAAAGTACTGAATTAGGATACTGTTATGTCAGTTGTTGGTGGTAACTAATAACCATTTACATAATTATCTGTAGTGGAGTCATAACTACCCTGTGGAATGTAGATTGCATTTTTCAGGAGTAGCAACCAGTTCTTGAATTGTGGATTCTGTTCTGATGATGAAGCCATTCTTGATATCTCAAGCTCACTATAGAAAAACAAAAGCAAAGAGAACATTGAGCATGATATTATGCGTCAATCTCTGTATTGATTCTAAAGTATAAATATATTTGATTTGGTAATAAACAAGAGTGGTCCTGTTCAAGACTCAGACTTCTACCTGCTTGTTCTTCTGTAAACTTAAGGAGAATGACTGTAAATTGTGAAAACAGATTAGGGCACATGTGTATTTGTTGACAGTGTTTCCCACACCCCATTTCCACAGTGTATGCAGTGTTTTTATGTTTAAGTTGGTGAAAGTGTCCCTTTGCCATTCAGTTGCAGTTCAACTTAGCATTGGGTGTTCAAGAAACCAACCGATTTTTTAATTCTTTCCACTTTAACTTGATTTACTACATAACTTAACTCCATACCTTCTTGTTGACGCTTCTTATAGAACATATACCATAGTACTTCATTGATTTGTTTTTCAACGACCTGCTTTCTTTACTTTCAGGGATCAAGGAAACATTATTGTACAAATAGATACGTAAAAGGGACAGATAATGTTGATGAACAATGGTTAGTTCCCTTCCTTGATACATTAATAACTTAGAATTTTTGTCTTGTTCTGACAATCCGATTCCAAAATTTCAGCAAGTTACTTCTGAAGAACATGGAAGATGCCTGTCCCGAATTTAAGTGAGTCTACTCGATTCTTTTTCTTTTGTGGCAAGCACAACGTAATTTCAACGCTATCACTTAAAGTTTCCTTCCTGCAGAAATGTTCACAAAGTCAAAGGTCATCCATCTCTACAAAAAGGTGGCTGTCATGAGGCTCACGATATTGAAGACCTTGTCAAGATTGGACAAATGGTCAAAGGTCCTGCCATACACCTTTTCTTATGCCTGTTTCTAATTTTCTCGTTGCATTTAACCAAGTCTACAAGCATACTCTTTGAATATTAGGTTGTTCGTACTTCGCATCACGCTCTATGGCACAAGAGGCAGAATTGGTTTTCTGCCCGTATAACTATATAATCAATCCACTCATCCGAAGTGCAATGGAAGTTGACATTAATAAAAGTATTATCATCTTTGATGAAGCTCAGTATGTTATCCACTCAACTCTTTTCAACTCCTTTTCTTTCTTGGTTTCTATTTATTCCTGTCTTCTAAATTTCGTTATAATACATTGATCCAGCAATATAGAAGACATAACTCGTGATGCTGGTAGTGTTGATATTGAAGAAGATGCTTTGCTCCGTAAGTGCAAACCAGCACATACTTTCACTCTTCTTTTTTACATGTTGAGTGATCTCACACTTGCTTTTATGATTTGTAAGATTTGCAGACAGAACTGAGCCAGTTGACTCTCATAAATGAAATGACATACCAGCCTTTGTTTGAGATGACTCAGGTGCTGACATTCAGCATTCACCTCTAAGCTTCAGACATCTTTTCTGAATTATGCACGTAACTGTTCCTAAAATATTGCATTCTGTGTAGGATATCTTGAGCTGGATTGACAGGAGAAAGGATAAATTAGTAAAGCGTGAATTTGAACGTTACTATCAGTGGTTAGTCATTTATGATGCAGCAGATTCAATATGGTTAATGGCTTAATTCAACCTGTAGATAATCACTACCTGCACTATGAACCTGAAGCTTTACATTTCTCAGCACAAAAAAGAAATGATTCTCCTTTTTATAAATGTATGTTTCTGTGCTACTTGTATGTATAGCAGTATGGCAATTTTAGATATAAGTGTTCAGGCGGATAAAGGTTAGTGACCTTTTTCCTCTACATGATTGCACACCAGAACATTTTGCAATAGCTGCTACAATGGCAGCTGTAGTAGCTATACTGTTAGAAATAACATCCTCCATTTGCTCCCTGTTTACAATAGCAACACTAAATCTGCTATTTCAACTGGTATAGTTGCCGCAATGGCAGTTATTGCAAAATCCTCTGGTATGGAGATCTTGTAGAGGAAGGAAGCCACTACCTTTACCTGCAGAGTTTTATAAAAAAGGGCCAAGTTGCTAAGAGATCACGTGTTATCTATCTCATTTGTTCCATTCTTTTGATTTGTTTGCAACCAACTCCTTCACAGTTGGACTGGCGATAAGGCTTTAAAAGAGCTGCAAGAAATTAATATTACCCTGCAGAACTTCCAAATATTGCAGGAATGCGCCAAAAAGGTAGTTCAGCAGAACTGGTATTGCTTGTATTTTTTAATACTATCTACACCAGGTCTTTGTAATCTCATGGATGCCTTATGATTACATCTCTGGTCGTTGTCTTCATGAACATGTCTGGAGGAATTGTGACAACAATCATGAGCTATTTATACATTTTTTTCTGATAACTTCCTGCCTGTCGTTCTACTAGCTTTCGTTTTTAATAATGTTCTCCAATCCATAGGCAGTTCGAGAAGCTACAGATGCTGCACCACTATCAGATGTTGTTGCTATTTTAACTGGGGTGGCAGTAAATACACTAGAAGGTATATTATGTCTCAATTCTCATACTCTGCACTTGTTTATTGTTCTTGATGCTGAAATTGGTTTTGTGATCTTCTTGAAGGGTTATTTTCTGCTTTCAGTTACTTCTTCTCTGGGAATGGCCGGCACACAAATGATTACGAACTTGCACTGCAGAGATTTGTCAAGAAAGATGAAGGTGATGCTTTATGACTAATTCATATCATCCCGTGATTGAGTTATCTATTTCGTAGTATCTGAGATATTGAAATGTGATGAATTTGATAACATGAATCTGGTATGCACCAAATGGTTGTCTGCAGTGCAACTGCAGCTCTCTCCTTTTTAATTGCATTGGTTGACATATTTCTGAAATACATGCCCCCCACATGTATTTCAGAATTTATGAACTAATGGACTTGGCGATGCAGCCCGTAATTTCTAGCGAGCTTTGCACGCTGAAAGTGCAGCTTGGTGCTTGCCACCAATCAATGCATTCAGGTGTAGTCAAATTTAAATGGACCTCTTGAGTTTGAATGCGAATCAATCGTCAAAGGACAAATAACTACTCTAGCATAAGTATATGCCTACCTATTATTTCAGTGAGAATTGATGATGTCCAATAAAATTTTCCTGTTTCAGCTCTTCTATCATTAAACGAAAAGGATTATTGTGATTATTGAGTGAGCTGTCTTACAGGTGGCTGGACAAACACATTTAGTCTATGGTGCTTAAATCCGGCAGTTGTTTTCAAGGACATTGCTGAAGCTTCTCTGTCTGTGATTCTGACATCTGGGTAAATATAGTTCTATTCTGGATATTTCTAGCAGTTATTTCACTTCTTATTGTCAAATGCTCTTAGCATGGCTATTTGTACAATACATTGTTGGACTTGTGTTTCTCCATGTTGTTATCTTTGCAAGTTGCAACCTATCCTGCTCTCATGAGGTCAACTGATGGAGATTGATGGCATTATCTTCTTCATGATTGACCCTTTCCAAGTCACCTCGAACCATACCATTTATGTTACTGATTACAGTGATTAGTCTGAAATTGGGCCCTTATGTTTTCTAGAATGACAAATCTTATTAACAAACACTCACACATGCATAAGTGCAGTTTCTGTATTGGATCCAGTTTTAACACATTATCTTCTATCCTTATACCCTAGGACATTGTCACCTTTGAATACCTTCTCATCTGAACTTGGCGTTCAGTTTGGCTCTTGCTTGGAAGCTCCACATGTCATAGATGTCGAATCACAGGTAAACCATTATTCTAGGTTTTGACTGAATTTGTTTTTTGCTTAGTCAATCTGAGTGCTGATCAACAACCTTGATAGGTGTGGGCTGCTGCAATTGCCAATGGTCCTGGTAACTATCCACTGAATGCAAGCTTCAAGACATCCAGTGAATATTCTTTCCAGGTACTGGCATCTTTTTACAATTATCTATTAACATCACCTGATACTTCATCTCAGATTTACTGATGAAATTACTTTACTATTTATAAAGGATTCAGTTGGCAAATCGTTGGAAGAAATATGCTCCGTAGTCCCAGGGGGGTGCCTGGTATTCTTTCCTAGCTACAAGCTACTAGATAAAGTTAGTCATCGCTGGAAGGAAACCGGTCAATGGTCTCGATTAAATGCTCGCAAATCTCTCTTTGTTGGTAATTACCAAACCTAAAAGTTTTATTTTTACCTTATAAATCTTCGATTTTGTATGTGTAATTGCGTATACATTGATCAATCCATGCTTTATTGATCGGCGAATTTCTATTTTGGTCAATGTTTTCTGTTCAGAGCCAAGAGGAAGCGGCCAAGACAGCTTTGAGCCTGTTTTAAAGAGTTACTATAACTCAATACAAACGAAGAAACGGGGTAAGAGGTTGGGACTGAAAAATGGCAACAGGGTGGAAACCCACAAAGTTACTAAGAAAGATGGCGCAGCTTTTCTCGCTGTTTGTCGAGGCAAGGTATTGAAGGAATCCTTCTTTCGAATTGCTTCCTGCATTTTATATCCCGACCTGGAATGTTGAATTTCTCTTTTTTTTGGACTTATTCTATTTCCTGATTTGTTATTCTTACATGTTCCCATATATCTGAATTCCAAAATACTTGAGATTGAATTATGATTAAGATAATATTGCTGTTACTGCTGATGGTGACGATGATGATATTATTCTAAGCAGGGTAGTACCAATAATAATGATAAATAAATGAGTTAAATGTTGGGTATGCAAGTTACTTAATAAAATGACCAGTGGAAGTGAATGCATGTGGGGTGTGAATAATCATGTTACTCAACCTAGTTGATATTCTTCCAGCAAAGCTCATCCTACTTTCCAACCCCTACCGATAATCTAGTTCCGAACTATTTTTCTCCGAATCAAACTTAATGAATTACAGTCCACATTGAATTTGATGTTTGCAGGTGTCTGAAGGGATGGACTTCACAGATGATAATGCTAGAGCTGTTGTATCCTTTTGGGCTTTTGTTTGCAAAGAGATTTAAAATCTCACTATTACCACCATAAAGTTCCTCTGTGCATGCCTTTTTAGATGGTTCAAATATGTGCATTTCTTTTTACCTTTTTCCTGTCTTTTGACGTCGTCTATTGATTCCAAAAGGCTAGATCAATCTTTTAGGATTTATGCTCGGTGTTGTAGACCTTGGGTAATTTGTTTATACCTTGTATAGAGAAACTTAAATTGGCTCTATTGGATGTTATGCCTTAACTGTCTCAGGTGATAGTCGGAATTCCATTCCCAAACATGTAAGATGGTTCTTGTTTTAAATCTTTCTCTCTCTATATATGTGTTTTCTGTTTTTTGTTTTAATTTCTTTTCATTGACCACCAGTTATGACACTAAAGTTTCTCAAAAGAAGAAGTTCAATGATAGCCATGAGTCATCAAAGAAGCTGTTGAGTGGGAGCGAATGGTACTGTCAGCAAGCATTCAGGGCCCTTAATCAGGCTGCAGGTAGAGTTTATTGCAAATAACTGTCATATGTCTATTAACTCATTGCTTTCCAGCATGATTTCAACTTGACTATATATAAGTTTGTAATTTTGCACCACCATTAAACTCCGTGCCCTGCCCTCAACCCAATGTGACATTTGATCCTTGACGGAGGGATTAATAACTAATTGAACTCAATATCCTATGGATGACTTTGGTCAGTGACAGTAATAGTGTTCTTGTGAGATGCATTATGTAATATACATGACTCTTCATTTTGTAGGTCGATGCATACGGCACAGATTTGATTATGGAGCTGTCATTTTCCTAGGTTTGTGCTCCATCTCGTTCTTTAAGGTCAAAGATGAGTTACCAATTGCTGAGTTTATATGTGTGCGCTTTATTTATTCCTTCACATTCTAAAGCTACATCAGCGAGTGATTCTTCCTACCCTTTTCTGTTTATAATGCTTTCTTAGAGGTGTTGAAGTTGATATGTTGGCAGTGGCAGGACTCTCTTTCAATATTATACTACCAAATACTCCATATAGCTAGTAAACTAATATTCTGTTTAAAGAGGAAATAATGAGCAAGAATTCTCCTGTGTAATTTGGGGAGTTTGTGAGTTCTGCAGTTAGATTGAAGCTCCCCTTGCGTGTTTGTACGGTTTCAAACCCAATTAGCTTGACCTGAGTCTTCTTTTTTATTCTTCTTTTCTTACCATGCAGATGAGCGCTTCCACAAAGATAGAAATAGAGCATACATTTCAAAGTGGTTACGCAAGTCTATTAGGCTATATAATTGTTTTGATGAATCCATGGAGGGTTTGAAAACATTTTTCAGAGATGTGAAGGTATGGAGTCCGACTTTGGTATTTAAGCAAGTAAAATGAACTCTATGTTGGCACTCCTGTTAATTTTCTTCATGCAGGACCGGGTTGATAAGGCAGTAAATGCAGCAGCAATGCGTGATGTTGACAATAGGATTATGGAAACTCAGGATACTAAAAGTGGGTCACTGAAGAAAAAGCCAAAGGTTACAAAATCCAGACATCAACAAAAAGTGGGACCAGATGATGTCGTTTCAGGTGGAAAAGCTTCTGAGCTGGAGCAGTCTCCAAATTGTATCAGAAAATACAATTCTTTACCCACTCATGCAATTACTGAAGTTGTTCAACTAGATGATGGCAATGACACTAACTCACACCGGGAGTACATTGACCTAGAATGTGATTCTAAACAAGGCTTGAGGCAAGTTTAAACGCTTTGATTTGGCTTTCCTACAATTAGAAAATGCTAAATTTAGTCTCTGTTTGATTTGCCTAAAAAAACACTGAACTGAACTGAACTGAAGTTAACTTAATGAACATTGAACCTGAACTGAACTGAAGTATAAAAATAAGCTAGTCTGAAATGAACTGAACTTAATATAACTGAATTTAAGGTAAATGAACATAACCTTACTTGAATTTGATAGCAACTTCTACCTTTTGATAGTATAATTACTCAAAAAAGTTCATGCAACTGACTGCATTTTCAGAACGCCGTATTCTTTGCGAACAAGCTGCTCAACCGTGTGTAAAAGACCTGTCTCATCAACTTCATGCCAGTTTAAAATCTTTAAATTTTCATTTTGCAATTTTTTCATTTACAGACTTGATTCTTGCAAGCTTACCTTTTGCCATATTATATATTTTGTTTGTATGCAGGTGTTGTGCGACACCAATGGCGTCATTGCCCCTGGATGATTTTGAGCTTACTGTGGTTAAAGAAACACCCGGTATGAGTTTTAGGAGTCCCATACATACTTCTAAAATCTTCTCAAAGGATGATGACTCAAGTCCAAGAATGAATCTTACCTTTACAAAGCATAAGCAGCAGTCCCCTTTTCATCCAACACCTATCCTAAGTTCACTTGCTGATCGGTCGAAAATTATGCATTCAGAACTTGCTACAGCTGATAGAGGCGTAGCCATTGAGGCAAACTACATAGAACTTGACGCAGAGTCCAGGAGTGTAAATTCGCATGATTGGAAAAGGAGAAAACTCCTATCATCAACTGGCTTCTGTGCTCGTAGTACCCCGGTTCAAATTCCCGATAGCTATAGTTCTTTAGCAAGCTCAATTACAGCCTTGGATGTAAATCACATGTCTGGAGAGATGGATCCTTCTGGAAAATTCAACAAAGTCAGACCTTCATTATCACCAAGCGGTTCTGATGGATCAAATGAGCCTCCAGGCCTTAATATGGACGAGAGACTGAAAATTTTCTGCTCACGCTGTAGAATTCCACTAGGTCTTCCTGAAAATGATTCATATGTTCTGTCCTCGACTTTATCATTGTCGAAGGTTCATTTGACTACTTTATGGAAGGAAACATCAGAAATTTTAGGTTCAAGTTTACCAAGTGTGAATGTTTTAGCATCTGATATGTTGTCAGTTAATCAAGATCTGTGTCGAACAGCTCCCCCAGGAGTTTCCGGACAAGGGATTTGGTGCAAGGAAGATGGGTGTGTGTTCAACTCAATTTTTTGTCCTTTCTGCACTAACCCAGACAATTGCCTTGGTGTTCAGGTCTTGGCCACTGATGCTTTAAACAATAAGTTTCAAAACAAGGTCAGGGTTACACTGTTAAAATCAATATTATGTACTTGTACTGTAAGCCAACTCTCTCATTTGTTTATTTGTGCAGATCCTTTTTTTTCTCGATCGACTGGAGATTGAGAACTCCGAACCAATAAATTTTGAGGTAAATTATGTCTCAAGTCCATGAAAAATATGATTTAACTTGTGAGATTGCTATTTGCCTTACTAAGAGTACAATTTCCAGGCTGCGCCTGTGATAGGCATAATTTGTCGTTCTAACATTGTTTGCAATAATATTTCTGACCAGAGTTGTCATTTATGGTTTCTCCTCTCTGCCCAATAAGTAATAGTCTTTTCCTCTAATTATTTTATGTCTGTGCAACTGCAGGCTGCATCTCGTCAGGGTGACTCCGGTCTGCTGAAAAATACAAGTTTAAGGAGAACTGATGAGGATAGATACACATCACCTGCCCAAGATAATGGGGACTTGAACCTGCTGAACAATGCAAGTTCAAGTAAACCAGATAAGTTAGTATGCACATCACCTGCTCAAGGTAATGGCGAGAGTGAGACCGGCGTGCTGAAAGATGGGTGTTTATCTACAATGAAGAATCTTGCATACACATCACCTGCTCAAGATAATGGCAACTCAGGCATGTTGGAAGAAACAAATTTTAGTCACATTGAGAAATTAGCATATACTACACCCACTCGAGATAATAGCAACTCAACCATGTTGAAAGACGCAAATTTTAGCAAGATTGATAAGTTTGCATATACACAGCCTGCTCAAGCTATAGGTGATTCAGGCAGTCTGAAAAATGCAAGTTTGAGTAAAATCGATAGATTTGCATACACTCCACCAGCTGAAGTTTCCACAGGCTGGAGGAACCCAAAATCAAGGGTAAGAGCTTGAAGCCCTACACTTTGCTTTTCGCTGTGCGCTATTATATTCTCCCAGAAGCTAACATTTATTAATAATCCTGCAGATGAGACCGCCAAAGAAGGGCTAAATTACAGCCATTATACCAGTTGAACTGCTGGTTAGTCTTACCACCTGAAACTCCAAAAGCCTTGTTTGGCCGTACGGAATGCTATTTATGGGAGGATCTGTTGATAGGTTCAGTTTGCATGATCAGGAATTTGGCATGGATGCTTTCTTTGGCCTCGGGTGTAAAACTTCCATAGGTTTGTAAATGTAAATGAGGAAAATACAGTATGAGTGACCAGAGTTCTCCTCTCTGATCCATTTATAATGCTGGCTGAATGGCCATTCACATTACTACATGCCAGTCTCATTGTAATTTGTAAGAATATCTCTTCTGGGAAATGCAAGTTTTCCTACTACTAGCTCTAAGCCTCTAATTTTAGCCCTCAGGTGTTGTCACTTGTGCTTCCACTATCATGCAGGTCTTATATTGCTACTTTGGTTACAAAATCAGGTCTGTAGATCTATTATCTTTAAATCACCGAACATGGTCATTCCATTGTTGCTTTCTGCTTATATATCATTTATCCCAACTACTCTTAACCAAAATATGATTTTAGTTATTATATGCCACTCTTCCTTAAATTGATCGAGTGTGGACATGCCTATTTTGAGATTAAATTTTAGACGGATGACAATGACCAAGACATAATTTATCCGGATCATATTCAAACTGGAAATCTGAAATGGTTTAACCCAGTATCGTTACAATAATAAGGCTCTGTTTTTTTTAACTTAAGTTCAGATCCATTCAGTTCAGATCAGTTCAGATTTGGTTAGTTCAATTTGTACTTCACTTGAGATCCATTCAGTTCAGTTCTGAAATCCTCAGCTGAAAAGAACAGAGCCTTATTAGGAGGTATGATACACTGGATGAAAGCACCAATGCTCATTCCTTTTCGAATACTAAGAAACAAACTCCAAGAATTTCACGAAGTTCTATAAATTATATGTTTTGGCAAAATGATTTTTTGAGTAAAGGCATTGAACGGGGCACATGTATTTAGTCATATGAAACCTCTTGATTCTCGAGGCAAAACTCGTATACCATTGTAATTACACACACAGTTTGGACAAACGTTAATTATTCGTATCGACAAGCTATTACAGTGTCTCATCCTAGTGATATTTTCATCTTACTTAGTACTATCAGTACAAAAGTATTGCTCAACTTTGTACGTTCATTAAACTGTTCTTTGCTGGAATATTGTATTTCACTACCTTGTTAGTTGTTGCTCCTCTTATTATCTTAATTAGAGGTTATGGCGCTTCTCTGAGCGATCATTGAAAAGCTGCACTAGATCACACTCTAAGATTGTAAATGGTCATGTATTGTTACAGTAGCCAGTATTCTTTTTCCCGTGTTTGTGTAACTATCAGATCACTACTCTAAATATATCCGACTTAGAATTGAGCTGTTACTCTTGGCATGAGCTACATACATGACTAATACGATAATGCTCGTCTGAATCTATTACGAATTTGATTTTGAATCATTCACCCCATCACGGATACAATAATACGAGTCCCTAAATGTCCAGCTTATTTGTAACCCTGGGCTGGATCCGCTGCTGACTTATATGTCCATAAGGTACAGAATAAGGTAAAACCCGGCCCAATTAACAACACAGTACAGACTACAGAGATTGTCATCGTCTCAGGAAAAGAATCAGAATCGATCCTCTTTCTGTCGGTAATGGCGTTCTCTGCTCGCCAGGTTCTCTCCGACAACAGAATTCTCGTGCATAACTAAATTTACTTACCATAGCGTGTGATTTGTGATCGATTATTGATGTGGGCTGAATTCGTTGTGTAATTTCTCAGGCTCGTAGTGGACAAAGCATTATGCAATCGGAGAATGCAACTGCACCTCGTGCATTTCCCAAACCAGCTGGAAATGATCCTCAAGCGCTCAAGGGTAACGGTGAGCTCTTTATACTATCCTCTCTCTTTGATTTTAATGTTGATGATGAGGAAAACTGGGCGATTAGCTTGTTAGATTTTTCATGTGTACTAGATTAGGGAAGCCACTGCACTTGTATTCCAGTAACAGACACTCTGCTGATTGATTTGATCTAGTTTCCAAGTGGCTATTTTTTTTGCAGTGATCAACTCTTAATAGCTCTTAGAACGGGATTCGCCGCTAATTAGTATAGGATCAGATTTCATGAATATCACAAACCTCTATTGCCTACAATTTTTTTGGGATCAATTTCTTCACAAGAATCTTAGCTACAGTATTTATCTATCTACAGTATAGAGTATAATTGACAGTGTTAGCTTATCTACCCTGTTCAAACATGTATTTCACGTCATTCTATTTCTCCCTCCCAAATCCCAATATCATGCTACATCGAAAATCCTTCCAGAACGGTCTTGGTACTGTGTAACCTAATTTTGGATCAACTGGGCACTTTTGTACTGATCAGTATTGTACCAGTTTTGAAGGTTTACTTTCCCTAGTGTACTGTTATCTGGTTCGTCGAGAGCCAATTCTTTACTGGTCTGTTTAGCTGAATCAACATTGTGGCTTCTTTGGTTCTTTTAGTGTTCTGTTGCTATTCTTCCCTAAACCTTGTTAATTAATTTCAGGTAAACGAAGACTAATAGTTGTATTTTCTTGGCGTAGATTCAGTTTGTACTTGATTTATATTTTGTACTTGTATTGTTACCATTTTATCATTAATTTTTTGTCAGTGGAACTGAAGAAGGTAGTGGTATGTAACAGCTTCGGCGAGAAACTCGTGGGCATACTGCATGACACTGGGTCTCAGGACCTTGTGATTATATGCCATGGATTCCGATCTTCAAAGGTGCTGATGATTGAAATAAAGTCTCCCATCACTTAACAAACTAGGTTTACTCTTTTTGTCTGAATATATGGTTTTTAACATTGTCTGATGGTAGATTCTGAACAATATATCTTCAATTGCTTCAGGATCGCATTCCCATGGGGAACATTGCTGTTGCTTTGGAAAGGGAGGGAATTAGCGCATTCCGCTTTGACTTTGCTGGCAATGGGTAAGTGGTAAGGTGATACTTATGCAAGTATATTTATGCTACCTCTCGCAGTAGTCTTGTACCTTGCTATTTGGTCACATACTCAGCACTATGTTGTTTTGCAACAGGAATATTTTGATAAGTATTTTAGATAAAAGTCCACTTCCTTTAGAGAACATGTAGCTATTTAACAGGCGTCTCCAATTCTACTTCAATCTTCCTATCAAAATCTGCTTCTTGTCAAAGATCTAATATATAAGTTCATTTGCTGCTTAGGGAGAGTGAAGGTTCATTTCAGTACGGCAACTACCGTAGAGAATCTGAAGATCTGCGAGCAGTGGTCAAGCACTTCCAGGAAGAGCGTGCTATACTGGGTCTTATTGGGCACAGTAAAGGTATCCTAGTCAGTAGTCACGAATATTCTTTCTATGGAACTTTTAAAATATAATGTAAAGTCTGTACAAACTCCTGGCAGAGTCTGTTACTGAATTTGACGGATGAAAGTTGGCACTTATGTCGTTTTCTCTGTTAATTGTTCCATATTGGTAAATGTGTTGCAGGAGGAAATGCTGTACTTCTTTATGCTTCGAGTTATCACGATGTACTGACAATTGTTAATATTGCGGGCCGTTTCGATTTAAAGAGAGGAATTGAAGGTCGATTGGGTAAAGACTTCAGGGAACGACTTTCATTAGATGGATTTATTGATGTTAGAAACAGAAAAGGTGCAGTGTTTCATTTAGTTACATACTACGGAATTCATAGTCTTGCCATCCTGCTACAAACGTGGCATTGTGATATATATCTCAATATCTATAGTTTTAAGTTTTAAATCTGTTGCGGTATGAAGTGTTATTAGTAAGTGAACTATTACTCGACTTGTGCCTATCATGAAGTAACCAAGTATCAGTTCATATACTTTGTTATAATAAAAACAATATGTATATGAGCAACACTTAATTACTTCATGATAAGTACAAGTCGAGTATAAGTTCACTTCTTAATCACACTGCGACATTATTAAAACTTAAAAACTATAGAAATTGTGATATATCACAAGGCCTAATCAATTAAATAAGCAGCGTACTAACTACACTCTCCTGTATCTGAATTGTATGATCTTCATTTGACTATGCAGGAAAGGTGGAGTATCGGGTAACCAAAGAGAGTTTAACGGATCGCCTAGAAACAGATATGCTAGCTGCATGCCAGGCCATCCCTCAAAGCTGCAGGTTTGCTATCGTTTTTTTCTTGTAATCAAATGTTTAGCTACTTTCCATTCTTCACCTTCTATAAATGGTGATGTTGGATCATAGAAGTAATAAATGTTAGATTCTGAATGATATATAATGTTGATTTGTTTCTGTATGTTGCAGTGTGTTGACAGTTCACGGCACGAAAGATGAGTTTGTAC
>JAYMSL010000767.1:0-21031 GCA_036897195.1 Plantago coronopus
CACATTCCCCCCACCCACCACCGCCACCGATACCTCCGCACTCTTCACCCCCTCCAACACCTCATCACACCTGCACCCCATCCCCCACTCCGCCCCCTCATCCTCCTCATGATCATACTCCTTCCTAAACACACCCTTCACAAACTTCAAATCCCCAAAATACAAATCGAATTTCACCCCTTCGCAAACCGAAATCCTCTCCTTACACCCGTAAACCACGTCCTGGTCGTTGCTGGTCGTCCAAACCCGGTGCAACGTCACGAAAGCAGGCGAGTCGGGTCGAATAGCCGACCCGTTTATCTCTAACAAACTACCATTGATACGGGGGAGATAATGCAAGGTGAGAAAATCAGGAAGATTGACATTGACCTTCTTGGCCCGGGAGATTGTTAACTGGATATAGAACGCTTTGATTCTCAGCCTGTCCTTCTCGTTCTGCTGAAACCCTCTACACATTTCTGAAAATTTCTGATTCTTTTGAATTGAATTGAATTTCGTTGAATGAATGATGAGGGAGATGAAGAAAAATGTATATATAGATATGGAAGGGGGCGTGTGGAAGTGATGGAGTGATGGAGCAGGAAAAGATGAGGAAGAGAGGCGCTGGTTTTGGGAGAATTCAGGGGTTGGACTCGACTGGAAGCACACGGTTTTTCGTCATATTTCTGGCGACTTTGAATATTCTTTTTTCAATTTTTGTTATTTGCGGTCCAAATTAAAGTGTATGTTTTGCTAGACGACAATATCTACCGTCCACAGATATTTTCAGCTTGTGTCCAAGTCGAGCGGGGTTTATGTAATAAAAATTCGGCTTTGATTGAATCATTCGAGCATTATGAACATCACAGGCTTTGTTTGTTTGTTGATTGTGGTAAAAGTTTGTTACAAGGTTGCATTACATATTTACATGTGTCGTCAAATTGTCAATTACCTTAGAATTGAAGTCTAGAAGTGCACTTATGTAAATTGTGGTTTTTATATTCCCACCGTCTTTTTACAACATTTCCAGGTTTGACCTTTTCCGAAATCATAACGTATAAAAAAGTAATAAACTTCTACAATAAATTGGCTAGTTGATACAATTGAGTGCATTGGAGTCGTGCAGTTGTGACAACAAGTTTGAATTTGCAAATTGGAAGCCATGAATGATGAAACCGTAAAAATCTTAAGATGACATGATACAATACAAGTATTAATATGCACAAGTAGTGGTCTGTTACGAGTTACGACTCATTATGACACTAGACAAAAATAATTTCAGAAAAGTAGTACAGAAGTGGTTATGTTGTTGTTGCTAATGTTTCCAGGAAGAGCGGCCAATAGCTTGTTCTGTCGCATGAACAGCTAGTTCCAGTTGCTTTTCTTCGTTTTCCAGATTCCAGAACAAGATCTACCATTACAAGTTATGTTCCTGTACCGTTTGCAAGATTTATCCAATATGAGAAGCATAATGAGGAAT
This sequence comes from Plantago coronopus, assembly GCA_036897195.1. Lineage (NCBI taxonomy): Eukaryota > Viridiplantae > Streptophyta > Magnoliopsida > Lamiales > Plantaginaceae > Plantago > Plantago coronopus. The sequence continues at coordinate 1,460 of JAYMSL010000767.1, forward strand.
GGTGTATTGGTATTCAACAAATTAAACTACCCAAAAAACGAACCCATAATGGTGTATTTATTGGTACTATGAATAATTTGGGTTATGTGATTAGAATACAAACTTTTAAAGCCTTTTTTTAAATCGTAAATTATATTAACAACAATTAAACAATGTTATGTACAAGGTGCGTAAGTAGTGCGCCATACAGTCTATAGTAAACCAGTATAAAAAAGCGAAAAAGCAGCCGAAAATACACTCACGAGTCTCCACGTGTAAGGCCGAATAAGATAATTGACTCCAGTCAATCCAAAAAAGGCGTAAGGCCAACCACAAGGTACAAACATTTTCACCTTTGTGCACATTTAACTCCAAAAGTTATCGATTTTTTTTTTCAAGCAAAGGACCTTGTCCAATAGATGTGATAATTCCTTATCGATTTTGCCGGAGGTTGGCTTGTTCCTAATCTAAAATAAAGTCAATGTTTGTTTTTGTAATAATACAATTTAAGTACGTTCGTCTCCCTCTCATACAGACAGGTGCCATCAACGAACACGATGTCCGGGGATGACCGACATGTAAGTTAGGCCTGGCAAAATTGGTCTAATTCATGGACTTCCACCCAATCCGGTCCCAACCGATCCATTACGTGTATAAAATCTTGTGGGTCCGATCGGATCTATACTGTTGGAATCGGATTGAATTCGATCTGTGGATCCAACAGATCCATCGAAAATTAAAATGAAAAAACCCTGGCGAATGGGGTGGATCAGGACTGGTCCGTACTGATCCTGGCTCCAATCCGTTCCGGACCAATCCATCACTATACGGATCTATGATGGATCCAGTCCATACGGATCCAGACCGCGACGGATCAGATCGAATCCATATTGATCCATCGTTTTAGGTGCTTGGTGTACTGGATAGCCCCATGTATGTTTATGACCTGAAGTAGATTGAAGCCCGTGTTGGTAGGAGACTAGGAGCCATAGAAGGTCCAATACTAAGTTTGGTCACATATATATTTGTGCTCCATCATCATAAACCAGCAAAATAACCAAAGCCCAAGCGTAAATGTTAGACAAACTTACAAATTAGAGGTGGGGCTAATATTTTATTTTAGAAAACGGCAGCATTGCACATTTTTCATATATATGTATATATCACTGCCTGATTTTTGGAATGAAATTTCCAACCTCACCCATGTTTGAATCAACTACATACAAAATTCAAGCCTTTATATAGTTCTTCATAATCCTTGATCTCTCAACAGGGCGGAATCAGGATTTTTTGTCAAACCCGTGCTCCAACTTAAGTAACTCTATGAAAAAACATACTCAATTATTTATCACAAAATGAATGCATATTATGTTAAAAGTCAGTTTTCAGAATATCCAATTTAACAAATATAACAACGAATTCGTCCATAAGAATAATGAATTGTGCATTTTCCTAAACTATTGCTACTAATAATTACACACATTACAGTAATTCACAAAACTTCGGGCAAAAGAATATTATTAACAAATCCTTCAATTTGGTAAAATATATATAAAAATCAATTAATAACTCTAAAGTTTCTAATAATATGTGATAAATTGGGCTTTGGTACAAAAATATAGAAAGTCTTGCATAATATTGTGATAAATTGGAGTTAGTGGTAAAAAGAATTTAGAAAATCTTTTTAAAAAGTGATAAATTGGACTTTGGTACAAAAATATAGAAAATCTTTTAAAATATTGTGATAAACTGAGCTTTAGGTAAAAAAAATATAGAAAATTGTGATATGGTAAAAAATTCAGAAAATCTTTCAAAATTAAAGCTTGGTAGCAGGGATTTGAACTGCTGACCATATAGTTAAGAAACAACAAAACAAACCATCTTCGCTAGAGGCTATCCCATGTTCTACTTACAATTTTTGGTTATATATATGTACTAGTAGTAAAAAAAAATCATTTTCCAACCCGTGCTCAGCACGAGCTGAAATGTATGTCCCTCCGCCCCTGTCTCTCAAGTAGCAACTTGCTCTTTTTCATCCCAATATATAAAATCAACCTGATGACCCATGCAGTAATGGATCGCATATATACAAATATCAGAAGTTCATTAGATCACGACTGCTAATTGCTAATTTCTTTATCATAAGACGAGTGTGACTCGAATTAGTTAACTTATAAGCTACTAGCTACGTACATAATCAAGAAACACACTCACTTCGATAGCAAATCAAAATATACACAGTTGAAGATATAAGATTCGGACACATCCATTGAAACGCTAGATGCAGGAGCAGTAGTGTGGTAGTGTGATGGGTCGAAATTGTAGTGCATATATAAAAAGTCAATCAAGTTGTTTTGAATAATGATTAACAGAGTTGAAATATCTTCTCCTATTTTTGTCCACAGCCTCAACCATCGTCTTCAAACCTGTAATTTTTTGTCAATGGTCGTCGCTTGCTTGCCTGCTCTTAATTATTATCATCCACTTATTTGTACATATTCGATCTACAACACTTTAATAGTTTATTCCCTGTTTCTGGTCTCAACCATGTGTCGTCTACTTCCTACTCATTAATTTCTGCAAATTTATCATTTTGTTGTAGATACTACCATATCATGTGTACGATAATTAATCCCACACAGGGGCGGAATCAGCATGTTTTCAGCCAGTGTCAAACACGGGTTCAAAAACGGAAAATTTGTTATATCAATCTTTATTAGAGTGATGAGAATACTTGAAGATAAACATGAAATAACTCTTGATGTTAATTCACCGACTACTACAAGTCTACAATGCTGCTGATCACAACCTCATTATTTGGAGGACTTTTTTTTGTTTTACTTGTTAAATTGTACATTTAAAAAATTGATAGATATGACAGAAGAAGAATAATTATCACCTCATTCAGGAGAATACCGAAAATTGATAGATATGACAGGAAGCTCGAGATATTCTTAATCCTAAAAAACTGAAAATTAAAAGCATTGAGGAGGTTCTTATTAAAAACATATATAAGTCCTGCACCATAGCAAAGCGATGGTGTCTTTTAGAGCACCGTTTCCGCATGCAAAAGGCCAAGCTTTAGTCGAATTTTGACACTTCCGCTGAAACTTTGGATGTGCCAATTTCATCATAAAATCCTCATTGGACATATTAAGGCTTGGAACATACCATCCTAGCATGGGTAGTTACCGAGCGTGTGGTGTTCACGCGCTCCTATACCTTGGTAGGACACTTGTCAAGACAATAACTAACCTCAAGAATTAAGGAATGTACCTCCCGGATTCGGGAGAGTAGTTCCTTAAAATCAAGGTTCGGGCCGCGATTCATACTAATATAAATACTTCACTAACACCATCATAAATATTAATGTAAGGTCAACCATATTAATTACCCTATTCAACATGCAATACCTAGCTAGCACTCAAGAAGCCCGAGCCTTAGCCTCGGTGACCCTACTCAAGCATTAAGTTTACCCGGTTTGCATGAGGCAGACCGGTTCAAAAGGGACTAACCCTTAGACTTTGTTTTCAATTTCAGGTATTAGAGCCTCATGTTCAGATATAATCATTAGAAACTCCACGTTCGGAAGCTTTCAGATTGAGAACTTAGTATAATTATACGTGATTGAGCTAGGATCAAGTCATGTTAATATATCATCAATCCAGCTTGTGCTTCTCGATTCACATGTCTGATATGACAAAGATTTGAAAGGAAAAAACAGAATTCACACATACTAATTGACAATTCTTTTAAAGATATAATTTGGCTCAATTATTGTCTGCTGCTGCATATTGAAACTTACAAAACCAGGTTCTCTTATTGGGCACCAAATATAAATAAACATACAGTCTGAGACTGATCAGAAGAATTCAGGGAACAAGTAGATGAGAAGAAACAAAATCCCCAGAATTTTTTGAATTTGATGATGGGAGCTAGGTACGAATAAATGCCATATCAGTTAAACGGAATTTTCAGCCTTTTTCATGTCCACTATATATTTTACCCTTTTTTTAGGTTCTAAAGTTCTATAAACGTCACATTTGTGCGTGTGGTCTGCACAAGTATCTTCCACTTTTTACAATTCTTGACTGGCCTCCTTAGATATTCTGATTTATATATGTGCATACATAATATGTATATGGCACACGGGGAATTGAAACGGATTACTTTAGACTTGTTATAAAGAAATTATAAAGTAATTAGGGCTTTTCTGTTTTCAGGTCGGCTTCGTACCGACCTGAACGCAGGTCACCATTTGATGATTGACATGTAAGCACTAGTTCGATCTTTAAAAAAAAATTAAATTAAATTATGATTTCAATAAAAGATGTAAAATGATAATTATACCCTTATTTATATTTGAATAATTTAATTTAAACACTATCGAATATCTCCATAAATCCCTTTGCATAAAATACTGATTCAACAAAATTGAAGGTAAATCACAACAATCGACCATTGTACTCCAATAAGAATGGATAATCATTCAATAAATTGGAAAACGTTAACGATTGTAAATTCTATATCAACTCCTGATGTATAGCATCTCATTGGAATTAAATTAAAGTGGATCTATGGGTCTATTAGTTTCGAAGGAATTGAAAATCTGAATTTATGCTTCTAGGAACTAAAGAATACGGAGCATCACATGGATTAATTACTGACAAAGAATAAAAAATTAGGATTGAACAATTAAATGATAATGTTGCTGCTGGTGGACGACGGTATTGCAAAAAGAGATGTGACTCTGGAATTGATATGGAGGATTAGGGTTCTTCAATAATAATTAGTTTTCAAATTCAACCAAATCCTTTAGTGGATTATTTAGTCTGAAAATGCCAAGGTAATCGTTTAAATAATTATCAAGGTTAATGGTATGTTTAGCAGTTATTATATACAAAAAATATTATATTTAAGGTTATTTTATACAATCAATAATTGTAGGTAATTTTTATTATTGAACAAAATATTTTTAATGAGATCGTACCTAGGAACGGTACGAAACATACTTCGAACCAAAATTTATGAATCAGATTGATTTTTGTGCCACTTGGCAATCATCTAACCACGACCTGCATTCAGGTCGGTTCGAAGCCGACCTAATTTTAGAAAAACCCAAGTAATTAAGGTTTGATTTAAAGTTTTCAAGAGATGAATTCTTAAACTACAAAACCATACATCCCGTCAATAGATTACTACTTTTCTTTTCTTTTTTCTTTCCTTTTTAGTAGTTTTTCCAAAGATTCTCATTTCATGTTTTGAATATATAATCACCAATCTTTCTCCACCCATTTAATTACAACACATCAAAACGTACTATCATTACATCCACTTATAATATAATAATTAAAACATTATTTTGTTAATAAAATCATAAGTGAGAAGTTTGTGCTTCGACGGAAGGAGTACAACTTGATTTTAAAGTTTTTACTACAACTTGATTACGCAATTCATGTCAATAGGTACAATGTTGAAGATATTTATCAAACTAATTGTAACAAACCGTCAATGAAATCAAATCGGTAATGCCTAATATGAAATTCAACACAAAATAACAACATATACGTGGTTCGGTTACGGAAAACCTACGTTCATGAATGAATTCAACCAACTTTATTGCTAAATTAAAACCGGAAAGAAACTTGAACAATTGCAAGTCACGATCTACACTACCATAGATCTCACTAGCTCTACAAGTTCGAAAACACCTCAATTTCAGGAATACAAATTTTGAGAGATGATTATTAGGAAACTGAACCAGTCAACATATAATCCGAATAGTAGTACACTACAAGTCTACAAGTGACCATGCTGATTCAAAGAGTTGGAATCTGACTCAATAATTAAAACAACTCTTTTTTTTTTTTGGAGATAGTCTCTTAATGAGAATAATATAGAGATGAAAAATACAAAATAATTATAGAGCCAGAGAAAAAAATATGACTAGTAGCGGCCCGTGAAAAGGGAGAAAATAATACAAAAATGTGGGAGGAATTAATTAACAAATTAATTTATATTTATATATAGCAACAAGTTGTCCAATGAAGAGATAAGAGTGTAGCAGTAACATGGCTACTAGCTAGTTCGTTCCCCAACCCATCACGACGAATCATTTGACCCTAACAACCTATCACCTCAAACAATTCCTTATTTATTCCCGCACCCTCAACTTGTTAATCGAAAACTTACATTTAAAAACCTTCTAATTTTTTTTTAAACATCTCAATAAAAAAATACTCATAAAGTTAATAACTAGATGTAAGTATATATATTTTTATTTACATTCATCGACCGGGTGAACCCACGATATTCAATATTGTCAGACTACTGTTATAATAAGATGTAGTTTGGTTGTTATAAATTACTTCCTCCGTCCTGCTCGAGGCTTCTCATGTGACATGTCTTGTGATGTCAACACTGATCTGTTAGAATTGTTGAAGTTTTTTAGTAATATAATATTCATAATCACTCTTACTATGTTTAGCGTGAGGCTATACAAATACTCCCTCCATTTCATTAAAAACTTCATAGGTTTCCTTTTTTGGCATTTCGTTACAAACTTTCTAACTCCAAATTGAGAAAGTTTTCATCCTATTAACCAATTATTTATTATTTATCTTTATTACTTTATCATTACTTTCTTCATTCCTCTCTTACTTTTTCCAATCAATTACCACTATTTCAACATAATACCCCACACAAAATAATATTTTATCTCACTTTCTTAATCTAAGAGAAATCAACTACTTAGGAAGTTTTTAATGGAACGGATGGAGTAACTTATAACCAAAACAAGTATGTGACTCGAACTCTAAACATACGAAGATGAATTCCTCTTCTACACATGTAAAATATCTTGTGATTAGAGAATCATGAAGATGATTCATAAGCAAACAGAGGTTTCCAAACCAGTTATTCATGGTAAGCAAGTCAACATTTTGAGGCCTAACATGTGTAGTAGTAGTGTAATAAAGCAGGCATCTCATCTTCTCATCTGAGTGAGTGGAAGTGTCTCCAGTGTCTACATCAAACGACTTCCATGTTAGAGCAAGCTTTGAAACTACAGACTGCCAAGAACGACACGACTTACTATATTCGCTCTACTCCGTATTCCATTTGTACTAATATACTTCAATTATTCCGTATTTAATCATCCTATTTATAAATCACACTCTACTTACTTGAATATTTGATGTGAGTGAGACTCATACTGGCAAGTAGATTTGATATATTTTATATTATATGCATGAACAATGCACATACAACAAAAATGGGATACTTAATTACAATGTCAGGTAATCCAAACAAGTGGGTTTGCAGAATCATATATGTACAAGATTCATTGGGGTGTCATCCCTCTAGTTGCTCTTATTATCTATCCTTCCTATATATTAGAGTTTTAATAATACGTTGGTCGAGGGTTCGAGTCACTCATTTGTCGTTTTTTTTTAAAAGATGATTCAATTGTAGGGGATGCTAATTTTTCACCTTCATATTCACTTTCAAGATAAATCGTGGTTTACTGGTCTTCCAAACTTTTCGAAAGGTATAGAGAATTCCGCACTTCATCTATATGCATAAAAGATACTAGTGGCATTTAGAATAGAAGCAACCTCCATGCTCTCTCATAGTACCTTAAACTATTCATATTGGTGTTGTACTACAACTATACACCATCTATAATTCATGTATTGTATTGTACAACACATTTAAGCGATATATGACATAGTATCGTTATTTCTTATGTTTTATTACAATAGCACTAACAATTCCATTCCATATTTCCATACTTTCTCAAAATATTGATTTGACATATGATACATTTAATGTTGTATAAAAATCGGTGTATATATATGTCAATGTGACACATCAAAATTTGTATGCAAGTATAGTGTGGGACATGAAGATAATGATAGGTATAGAACTTGGATGTATTTAAATGGATTATTAGTTATCTTGAGGGTATAGTAGTGTGCTAAGTGCTAACACTATAAATCTTGAACAAGACATAACACCATATGCATCACTATTTATTGGCCAATATCTCTCTACTAGTCACATATATTCTGGTGCTTTTTCATATCTCAAGCAACAATCTAATTGTTCCCCCAATAAATTCCTACAAAGATACATCACTTTTTTTTAAATATGCTATCCTCTTTCTTCCTCCAAATCTTCACTATTCATCCCATGTTTACATAATTTTAAACTTTAAATAGTATATAGCTGTGTAGTGTAGCAAGAAATGGATTCCGAAAACGAGCCGAATGTTCGGAAAGAGCTTGAGGGGCCAGAAGAAGAAGAAGAGCTGGATGAACTGGAGGAAGGAGTTGATCATCAGGAGTATCTGCAGCCATGGCACAAGCAGATCACCGTTCGTGCCATCGTTACGAGCATACTGATAGGATGCATCTTCAGTGTGATTGCAATGAAGCTGAATCTCACTACTGGTGTTACTCCGAACCTCAACGTCTCAGCTGCTCTTCTTGCGTTCATTTTCATCAGGACATGGAGTAAGCTGCTTAAGAAACTAGGGATAGTTTCTGCTCCTTTTTCGAAGCAGGAGAATACCATGATACAGACATGTGTTGTTGCATGCTATAGCATTGCCATTGGAGGTAATGAAAATTGATCAACATACTACTTTAGCCTTGTTTTCTCAGTTTAGAAAAGTAGTAGTAACTCTGTTGATTGATCAGGTGGATTTGGATCTTATCTGCTGGGAATGAACAAGAAAACATATGAGCTATCTGGTGGTGGAAGTATTCTTGGAAATAGCTCGAGCAGTATCAAGGAGCCTGGAATTGGCTGGATGACTGGCTATCTATTTTTAGTCTGTTTCATCGGTCTCTTTGTCTTAATCCCTCTTCGAAAAGTAAGTGATTATTCGCCTTTACGACCTTAATACTTTTGTTGCAATTAAGTTGTTTTGATGTTTAAGTAGCAGTCTGACTGCTGATTGACTATATAAGTTGGAAAACTTTCTCCTTTTATGAACGGTTTTTTCTTTTCTTTCTTGAATCGGCCTTTAATGAACGGTTTAAAAGGGACGATAGTCCAGACGTAATGTTATTTTCGGAAAAGCCAATGTTTCTTGACTAGCTTTAACTTTTAAGTTCTGTAAGAGGCCTTAAACCAGTTCTTGGACAGTATCTATGGCTTGTGCTTGTTTTGGTGTGTACTTTTGGTTCTATTAGGACTTATTGAGCTGTGCAAATGGTGACAGATCTTGATCATTGACTACAAGTTGACCTTCCCAACTGGCATGGCAACTGCAGTTCTTATCAATGGATTCCACAGTGGAAAAGGAGACAAAACAGCAAAGTAATCAACTCAAGTTTCCAGTTTTGAAAGCTTTAATCTTTTACTGTTTGAACCCCGAACATATATTCCCACTTTTCTAAGAAAAGAAACATATGTTCCCACTTCTATGATTTGCTCCCCTGTGTCATGAAATTTAGTGACCAACCCCCTAAGTTTCGACAAATTAGTCGATTTGCTCTCTGTCTAGGAAGCTTGATGTGATTCCTACAACGTTCATGGATGGTGCTGTTAAGCAGATCTAACGCCTAGCTGATCATAATGCAGAAAGCAAGTGAGGAGCTTCGTCAAGTCTTTTTGTTCGAGTTTCCTATGGGGCTTCTTTCAATGGTTTTACACTGCGAAAGAGGACTGTGGTTTCGCGCAGTTTCCTACATTCGGACTTCAAGCACGGAAGCAGACGTATATAATTCACTATACTTACCCTGCTTGGAATAATATTCTCTACACTGCAAGTTTTATGATTCTTTGTTGTTCATATGTTTGCAGATTCTACTTCGACTTTAGCTTGACGTACGTTGGAACAGGAATGATCTGTCCACACATTGTAAACTTGTCACTGCTTCTGGGAGCTGTAATTTCATACGGCATAATGTGGCCGCTTATTCGACATCTTAAAGGAGAATGGTTCCCTGCAGATATACCAGAAGGCAGCATGAAGAGTCTTAATGGCTATAGGGTCTGTTTCTTTTCTCTTCCCAGAAACTATGTTACCTTTTGTTGACACCTATAGGCTAATGTATCGTTCTCTGGCAGGTATTTATCTCTATAGCTCTGCTTCTGGGCGACGGGCTCTACAACTTCGTAAACATCATACGCATTACTATTATGAGTTTCCATAGCAGAATAATGACCAAAAGTCCCACCTCAGGTAAAAGTCCCTAGCTTCTGAAAACTTGATCAAACAGAATTTACCTGATATATGTTTAACATCAAAAGTTTCTGTCACCAGATGGGGTTATCAAGAAAAAAAGTAGAAAAGATGAGATGTTTATTAGAGATAACATCCCTCTCCGGTATGCCGCTATGGGCTACGTAGCCTTGGTCATCGTATCAGTGATCGCAATCCCCTTGCTATTTCCGGAACTGAAATGGTACTTTGTTCTAGTAGCCTACATTTTCGCCCCGTCTTTAGCATTCTGCAATGCGTATGGAGCTGGACTGACAGACATAAACATGGCATACAATTATGGCAAAGTGGGACTTTTCTTCATAGCTGCAGTATCTGGGAAAGAGCATGGAGTCATAGCAGCAATGGCTGCGTGTGGTCTGTTCAAGTCCATAGTCAACGTTTCGTGCATTTTGATGCAAGATTTCAAAACAGGGCATCTCACTTTAACATCTCCGAAAGCTATGCTTCTAAGTCAGGCCATCGGAACAGCTTTAGGCTGCATAGTTTCGCCATTGAGTTTCGCTCTGTTCTACAATGCTTTCGACATTGGAAACCCTGACGGAGAATTCAAGGCTCCCTACGCCATAATATACAGAAACCTGGCTATTATCGGGGTGCAAGGCTTTTCGGCTTTGCCAGAACACTGCTTGCAGCTCTGTTACGCGTTCTTTGCGTTTGCAATTGCAATTAACTTGGTGAAAGAACTTTCACCTAAGAAAGTTGGGAAATGGATGCCACTACCTACTGCTATGGCCGTTCCGTTTCTGATAGGAGGGTATTTCGCCATTGACATGTGCGTAGGGAGTCTGGTGGTGTTCATATGGCACAAGATTAACGCAAAGAGGGCGGAGCTGATGGTTCCTGCTGTGGCATCTGGTTTGATATGCGGGGAAGGAATATGGTCTCTTCCTGCATCTGTGCTGGCTTTGGTTAAAATCAATCCACCTATGTGTATGAATTTTGGGCCTGGCTAAGAATGATGTGGTCTTAGACAGCTAGTAGAACCTAGAACTCTGTTTGTATCTGGTAGTCAATGAAAACACATGGTGTGGCCTGGGAACACAAGCATCACCAAATGTTTATGATGTTATTCAACTATTGATAGATCATAGATCAATAATGAAAAATTACACGCATGTATGCTATCGTTGATTCCGCTTCTAGCCAAGCATTTGATGTATATTTACCGCACACTTTCACTATGTGTCAAATGTTGGTGGTTTGATCTCATTCACTACATCAAATCCTAACGAACGAAACTATTCACCAGTTAACCGAAACCAGTAGTATGAAATCACTGTCTGTATTTTCCCTTCCCGCGGCTCTTATAAGATCAGTTACATGATTCACCTACATGTAGGTCAGGGAAACAGCATACTGGTAATGGAGTAAACATAAATTGGCACTTCGAAGTTCAAACAGGCATCAAAATGATCGTATATATACCGGACATCTCACTTGAATAGAAAATTTGAAAGAGAGATTCTACAGAATTTGCATGTATAATAAAGTCAATCCTTTTGGCTCCAACTGGTAGTCTGGTACATTCTAAAACCCATATGAAAATGTACTGATGAAATCTATAAGCACATTTTATAGCAACGATCAACTACTACACAAGTGTACATAAAATAGCAGACAACTCGGTCGTTGGTAAACTAGGACAGGACGCCTCCACCAGGAAAAATATTTGCACTATCCGTAATTCACCCATAACTTACTGGTACAAAGTTATGAACTTATTATACCAGCTAAAACTTCACTCTTACCCCGTGCAAAAATGGTGTACACTAGTCGAATTGCATCGAGCCAGCCATCCAAGGATTCCCAGGATTCAGCAATCTGTGACAAAACACATAGTGGAACTCAGTACATAATATAAATTTAGGTGCCGCAGATCGTGTCTTGATCTGCAAAGTTCTTGCTTCAACTGAACGATTCACATTAATGATCAAAGTTTAAGAGTAAAAACCAAATAAATAAATAAATAAATAAAACAAATTACCAAGAAAACGGGTCCTTCAGTTGTGTCGATGCAAAGGCCAGCTCCAGGTGGTAACGTAAGATCAGCAGATGCTGATACAGAGATAACATCTGAGACATTGACTTTTATGACAGGTTTACTAGTTGGCGATAATTGTCGCTCGGCTCTGTTCAACTTCAGATAGATAGAAATATTTCCCAACAGAAATATTACAGTCAGATTGTTTCTAATAGTAGAGAAATAAAAGGAAAGGTGGACATTGGTTTGATTAATCCCTAGAAATGCAAAAAAATGATCTGATCAAATCACACAAGGCAATGTATGTATTCTTCTACCTGCTGGAGGCCTTCATGATCAAGGACAAATTGAGATCGTTTCCAATCACCATGAGGCGCAACTGGATTTCCAACCGGTGGTGCAGTAAGATATCCCACCTTCAGATATGGTAGAGGCAGCTGTAAAAATAAAAGTCAGCTATTATTTGGATAAGATTCCAGCGAGTGTCCACTTGCTTCAAGAGAATATAAAGAAGACTAAAGGCTCGGCAGTCTCGATTGGGGTTGCAAACAAGCAGAGCGGAAGCATTGCCTTTAGGCCCTAGCTCTAGCTCAACTCTAGCATAGTGACCCGGGCTCGAATTTGACTCACCAAATATTTCCAGACCTGGAACGTTTGAAGCTCGAAATTTCCAAATCCTAATGTTTATAACTCAAATTATGGAGCAACCCTAACAACCCGCAACACCGAAAAAGCTCGGCTCATTTGCAACCCGCTTTCATACAGTTTATTGATTTATTGTTAATTTTCTAGGTCTCGCAGAATTGTCTCATATACAACTAAATAATTGAAAGTTTCTTCTACTTAACACATAGAAAATGATCATAAAGAGAAGGGGGAAAAATTGTAGATGACAAAGGTGAATCTGGAAAAAGAATCCAAATTCATAACTAATGTGTTGGATCCAGCAAGAAAACCAAATAAAAAGTGTAGTGAAGACTGAAGTATAAAGGTAAAGAGCTAAAGATTGGCATACTCACCATAGAGCGGACAAGCTTTAATGCACTAGTGTAGACCTGAATAAAAGCACATGACATAAATGAGATTCTTATTCATTTGATATGCAGTATACTTAAACTAATGAAGCTATGCTAATGAAATAGATAGAAGTGCAACAAAAGAAAATGTTAAGTGATAACCTAGGAAAGACTAACTAACATTTATGAAATTATTCAAACATTTCCCAGAAAGCAATCAAATTCAGATTGATATGTCAGTATGTCACAATTCGTATACTACAGATTCGGGTAAATATTTGTTGAAAAATGAATCTGTACCGATTTTAACTGCAGTGAAAGAAATCCTGGGAACTAGGACATATCAGACAGTTAAGTTAAAATCATCACTAAAACAACTTACCAGGAAATAATTTCAAAGACACATGTTTCAAATTTAATGTGCTTACCGAGTAGTTAGGCTTCAAAGCATGTGCAGCTGCAATATATATTGCAGCCTGACTGTACAAATCATCAGGAGATAACTCCCTTGTGTCCATGTGACCTCCTGTTCTAGATATGTCCTCTGCTAGCCCATACTACAAGTGAAATCAAAACCTGATTACCTTTTACATTTTCAAACTTTTGGTGCTTTGAAAGCAAAAAAGATGAGCAAGGTCTTTCTGCTGCCCCAGATTATCAAAAGAACAACTAAAATGTAGCACTAACCAGAACAGTTCCAAGATTATAGATCGCCCTGTGGAAGTCAAACTGCAACTGTATTGCAGCGCGAAACTGTTGACAGTGGGAAACTATAAGATCACTAGAAACAAAAGACACCAAACAAGTTCAGCTATACAGACAGATCTTGTTACCTTACTGATAGCGGTTTTCACTATTGTCTGCTTTTCACGGGCAGGAACAATTGCACTGAGTTCCTGATACATAAAAATAGAATATTGAGATCTAAAAGATGCACAGAACAAGCAAACACGTAATATAACAGCTTCAGCCAGAGGAAGAACAGGTTTATATGACGAAACATTAATTCAATCTATTAAAAAATTCAAACACAACACACCTGCAGAGCAAGTCCCCAGTTGTTGAGTGCCTGAAAAATTATGACACGGTGAGAAAATAATCATTGTCACATACAGATATATTCTACAAAAGGAAACAGAAAATGTAAGAATATAAAATTATGCATTTGTATATGGCAAGAAACCAGAAGTGGTTACTTGGAAGAATTCTATTCGTCATTGGTATAGGTCAATGCTGATCAACGAAAATAAATCTCGCAGTTTTACCTGGGGACTATTCCAGTTGAGTTGGACAGCCTTTTCATAATGCTTTGTAGCCTGCAAATTAAGAAACAAAAGGGGATTTAATTATAATATCATGTTCAGATGACTCAAGAATCATAAACATGGTTGAACATGCAAGACCGATGTAAGAGCTGCATGTATAAATACTTAGTTCCATGATTGCTATATTAACTATATAGACCAGTATATGATTGACATCAAGGAAAATTGGAAAAGAGTGAATTTACTCGTTTCTTTTTTTTTTTGGAATCGGCAAATATTATTAATATAGTTAATTTACTCATTTCAAAGATCAAAATATTGTATATCTCAACTTTGGTAGACATTAACAAGTAAACTTGCACTCCATGCAAAACCTCCAATTTGCATGGGAAGAAAGTATTCAACACAGAGTCAGCCTCTCCAGCTATATATGAGTTCTTGTAAATATCAAAATAAATGAAGTTCGCTTTCAAGTTTCAACAGTCACATATGAAATCAGCAATTATTTCATGCTACTGATGCAATGAATTAATACTTGCAAATAGTATGGGAACATATCTTCAGAGATTCCCATGACATTGACCAAATCCCAAAAATTACATCAACTTTGCACCCAAATGAATGTAACCGTAAGTCTCACTTGTACCCCCATAACCCATTTCAGCAACGTACCCTTTGCTTTATTAATACATCAATAGGTTTTGAATATAAGATTAAATAATAGTTTTTTAAAAAGTAAGCTGGCCACTGCCAGCACCATTTTAATTTTTTAAAGTACAAGTCTAGAAGTGTTCACCAAAGGAAATTAGGAATAATTGGTTGGTGGGCTACGAGTACAAATAATTAACCGGACCAACATGATGAACACATGACAGTTCTGTTATCAGTCGAACTGCAAGCAACATAAAAGAAAAGAGACTAACCTGTTTCCAGAGCTCCTCAGCTTCCTTTGTACGTCCACGCATTTTTGCACGATCAGAGATTGCTATAGCCCAATTATAGTAAGCCTGACATAGAGAAGCATGATAGACGCTAAGATTAAAGCAATCGGAATTATATCATTTCATCTCTTTCTCTCTCTGTGGTGTGCATATGTATAGCAATACACCATCTATTTCATGATTCACCAAACAGAAATAAATAAATAAAACTATCTTGTTATGCATGAATAGATTTTCCACAGATTATATAACCTGTCAGTAAGTATATAGCTCTAGATCCCCTACATCAAGAGAATACAATCTACCGTCACAAAGACAAAATGACACATAAAATTATTCTTCTCTTCTTCAAGTCACATGTCAATTAATGCATGTCAATGTAGCATTGATACGTACATCATTAAGTGTAGGACAAAGACGAGTTGCATCTTCATACTTTTTACAGGCTTCCTCAAGCAAAGCATCCTTTGAAGGAGAACTGGATTCTGGACTTACATTATCAGCACTTTCCTGCACAAAAATGCAAGAGATTAATTGGATATGAGCAAGGAACATGGCCCTCATGGTGCAATACAATAACTACAAGATTACTTTTAGTTTCGAGAATTCATATAGGAATTTCTTTAAGAGTTTCAACTTTCAACCATAAATCTCAAATAGTAAGAAGGATTTCTGTCCATTTGAATAACGATATTGACTGTTTCAAAACCAGCATCTCTCGAAGGTCTCGCTGGACAAGAAGATTCTGAAAAATTCACAAATAAAATATAAAATCTGAATTACACCATTCAAACCTGAAGAACGAGAGCCCAATTGTACAATGCATCATAATCTTCAGGATTTCTCTCTAGTGCGGTTGCATATCTGCAGATGAATGCCAAAAGGTGAGTTAATTCATTATCAATAAGCCTGTCCAAGGAATACAGGATATGTGATGGTTTAAGCCATTGCTAGTTCATCTAGATAATGAATAACCATGGACAGCATCTTATAGGGATGAGGACAAAAACACAAAACTATCACTAGTTTGACTTGTAAGGATTGATAACCCCTGATCATGGAATTAAAAGGTAGCTCAGAACAAAACAAATATCAAAACTCATACATGCATCATGAAGAAATTTAGATAGACCTCTTTTTCTCAGATATGAAACCAGCAGATCCTTTTAGATCATCGATAAGATGGATCTTTGTCATACATCAATATTGATTTCGAGATACCAGAAACCATAGGTGATTGACCCAGTCCCCAGAACACACGTAAAAGATTCTTATTTCAGTTTTGTAATACAAGTACAGTAATGAGGCAATAAGACAGTACTGATGGTCATGGTAGAAGCACGAAAGAGACTGAATGAACAGAAAAGGAGAACAAACTTTTACTTCAAACAGAGTATTATTGCTCTAAAGATAAATGAGTACCTCCTGGCAGCAAATGCAAGAACTCTTTGACGAGATCTGGCTTCCTCATCAAGACCCGTAACACTGTTAATCAACTCCATGGCAGCATTGTTCTGTTCAATTTGCTGCTCTGAGTTTGGTTGACTGGGAAGAATAACACCCAAACCCACAACGTAAGAAAATGAATAAGAAACACACAGAAAATAACTTTTCATAATGGTGAAAATGCATCATAATTCCAGAAGGAATGGCCATGCTCTACCGCAAAGCCAAGGCACATGTACACACTACACACCAAAACATTTGTCATGCAAAACATATGACTAGATTCATCACAAAATGAACTGAATACGAGGATGCATGTAACTTTTAATTTCTAACACATGCAACAAGTTCACATCATCAGTTTCAGTCAATACAAATATGAGTGGAAAAGTCATACTGTAAAGGTAGGGAAAGAGTGTCAGCAAAGCAGCCAAGATCATTAAGATTACTAGCTCAGATCTAGTCAAGACAGAAATGAAGCATTGAACGTGTAGATAAAGGTACAAACTCAGACTACTACATGCTCAGTTGTTGTGACTTGGTCTATTCCAAGTTTACAAAACAATCTCCTCTTAACAGAAAAGTAATCGTGAAACACGGAAGACTCAAATCATCAAACTCAATCCCCATTGATACTCAAACACTGAAGTACAACAGTCATTTTTACTGAGAATGATCTGAATCACAGAGATTAACGAGCTAAAATAAACATAGCTCCACTTCATCCATATTTCCCTCTAGTTTTAACAAATTCTGGGCTTACAATTCTAACTGACCCTCCCATTCCCGATCCCAACTCAGTTCTCTTGTGAATTGATTCAGTTCAGGAACTAAATCGTATCCTTTAGCTCCCAGAAAGCAATTAAACCCCAATATGCCTGTGAAAGATCTCCTAACCGGCTAACCAGACTTGAGAATCAATAAGATCCAACAATCACGGTAAAGTGCAAACCACATAACAAAATCCAAAAACCGAAAGCATTTACACGCTAATCACAGAATCAATCTCACTCAAATCATTTCCAGAACTCAATAATCCAATTCAACACAGCTACAATCTTTGACAGCAGAAAAGAACTGACCTATAAGTATCAGCCTCCCTCTCAGTAGCTGAATCTCCACTCTTCAGCTCATTGAGCAATTCACGCATTGTAAACGTCCGGCTCCCTTGCTCATTTCCGAGCTTCGAATCATCGTCGTTCGATTGCACAACATCACTTACCTCAGTCGAGATTTCCTCGACAGGCGAGGCAGAATGCAGTGTTTCATCCGCAACGACCGGTTGTGCTTCCTCCTCCGCGACGACGGGTTGTGCTACCTCCTCCGCAACGGCTGGTTGTACTTGTTCCTCCGCAACAGCTGGCTGTACATCGTTGGAATCAGGGACGGCAGGATCTGGATCGCCGGCCGGTACGGCCTCGGGTTCAGGGCTGTGATCGGAGTCGTGAGTTCCGTTTGGCAATTCCGATTGCTCGGAAGACATAATTAAGCTATCGAGATTGTGATTTGGCGAGGGAGAAGGAGGAGATCTATTTTGATGCAGCAACGACTAGACTAGTGTTCAGTTTCAGTGCTAGTTCGTCTCATATATTTAGGCTAGGTCTCCTGGAGTTATTACGGATTAGTGTCTTCATGCCGGGACCAAGGGGTACAAATAGTATTAAGTCGAGCCGAGCCGAACCGAGCGAGCTTATGTCTTTATCTGCTTCACAGAAGTGGAGCTCGACTGCTCGAGTAAGAGCTTTGTCGATCTTGTGATCAGTCGACTAATTGTTGGGAAAGTCTACCTATAACTGGTATTTTCGAAAAATACACTCAATATTGTTGATGTTGATGTTAAAATAGGGGATGTTTATTATAAAATATTTGATATTTATAATTGAATAGTTGATAATTTATAAATAGTTGATGTTAGTGATAAAATAATTGATGTGTAATGTAAATATTCGATTATTTCATAGCAAAATAGTTGATGTTTAATGTAAATTGTCGATGTTTCATGGTAAACCGTTGATGTATTGCAAAATAGTTAATGTTTATTGAAAAATAGTTGATGTTAATTGTAAATAGTTGATGTTTGTTGTAAATAGTTGACATTTGTTGTAAATAATTGATATTTATGTTAAAATAGGTGATGTTATATTGTAAATAGATGATGTTTTTAAGTGGATTTTTCGAAAAGACCACATTTAGTGGCCTCTCCCAAAAGTTTCTCATTGGAAAATAAGTGAATAAAAATATGTTTAAGTCAAAATTATATTTTTAAAAGAAAATTACATGCATTTGGTTTGGTTCTTAGATGTTAAGAACATAATTAATTACTTATGGATCTGATTGAACTTTCTATAACCATAACTACGGAGATATATATATATATTCCGGAGAATTTGATTAATACGTTGACTATAATGATGTATATAAACACAAGAATTAGTCAAGTTTTATAATCGATGTCACTTTGGAAGTTGTCACTTCCAAAGAAGATAGAGGACTCGAAATGCTAGCAAAAAGAAAAGAAATGTTAGTTAATTCCTAAAACGACTAATAAGTGACTTGTTGTAAATTATGGTCTATACCTGGGTCACATAATTAGGCCTGGCAATTGGTTCGGTCCGGACCGATCCGGACCAATCCGAAGAAGTCCGGACTCTATCGGATCGGATCGCTAATGGATCCGTTCGGATTTTGAAAAGTCCGGACTTTTTTC
>JAYMSL010000768.1:0-20957 GCA_036897195.1 Plantago coronopus
TGATTACAGATCAATTCGCATTAGAAATATGTAATGATCACCCTAATGCTTTTTGGGAAAGGAAAAAACATATTGTTAATCTTCCCTATGAAGATGATTATATATATATATATATACTAGAATTGGCCCACCGCGCTTTCGCGCGGTGCCAATGTATTAATTATTGCACAGTGACGTTACTGGTTATATATTTGTTTCTTCATATTTATTCCCTAGTAAATAAAATAATTTAGGGTAAGTAAAGCCTTCAATGTTATTGTTTTAGTTCTCGAACTTCAGAATAGTTTCACTCTTTTTTCTTTTGTAACCGAATAGGCATAAAATAGAGTTCTAATTTTCAATTAAAACATCATTGAACTATGTTGATATTAGTTCTTATGTACATATAAATTCAGGTTTATTACATATACCTCCCCTGCTAGATCACAACTTCTCATCCGAATCTTATTAAATGTAACAATTACATCTAAGTCCTAAATCTAGTTTTTAATAAACAACAAGAAACACATATTTATAATTTGGACTAAACTGCAATTTTGACACTTTATATAATTTCACTTTCACCCCCAACTTATTTTTATTAACATAAATTTAACTACAAATAATTTAAGTTTTAAAAATAAATTAAAATGAATTATAAAATATTAAATGGAAGACTCCATCTTGCTCTAAGAAATCAAGGTCCTGCCAGGAAAGAAATACAAATGTCAAATTCGTCCATACCTGCAATTCTGAAATATGGCTAGCACTCAATTTCTGGAAGTTTTGTATTATCTCAACATTCTCCATCTTATTGTGACTCATTTGTTCATGTACAGTGAAATTAAGTTTTTAGATCTTTGAAACAATTAAATACACTATGAATAACTTCCAGCACAATGGTGACTGTTCGGGAATATCGAAAATTGATGTACGCTCGACATGAAATGTACTTGGGGTTTCCATTTGGGAATCAAAATTTCCAGTAGATTGGCCAATGGTAGTGGAATACGGTATTTCAGCCGCAGTAAAAAAAAAAAAAAAAAGGAGGAAGAAGAAGGTTGAAGATCATCAATGGAGACTCATCAATGGAGGTTTCATTTTAATTAGAATAAGAAAGGTTGAAGAAGATGACCATTATATAAAAAGTTTAAAAAATTGGGGTTAAAATTAAATTTCTAAAAAGTTGAAGGATGCAGAAGAAAAAAAGAAGTTAAAGACTTGTTTGGTTTAAAGTTTGGAAAATTCAGTTTATGATTGAAATGTAATTGTTTTATTTAATAGGATCCAGATATAATTAAAAAATCTAAGAGGGGTAGTGTATGAAATTTGACCAAATTAGCTATGCATTTGTCCATATTATATACCTATGCATTTGAACTTTTGATCGTTACTATTTCGATCGCGGCGTTTGCGTTTTCAGGACCATCATAGTATATATACTGTACTACTTGTTCCATGAAGCATTTACAATTCTTTGATTATGCTGCAAATATAAAAAAAGATAGTATTGCTCCCATTTGTTTCTTATTTAATTCCTATTTATTGTTATCTTCTGAGTTTTGGGTTTGCTGTTATTTTTCGTTGTACAGATAAAGAGAAAGAAGGTCAGTTTTGGTTTTGCTGTTAGTTTCCGATGCATTAGCAAAAAATAAAACTCACAATATAAAATTAAAAAACTATACACACTGAAAGAAAGTCCGAAGAAAGTAAACCTATGTAAACATGTCACAACTTAACACTGTAAATGTATGAAAACTAACTCTAACTATTTCCTTGATTTAACCATTAGTTCCTCTTTCCCATTTCTACTATAATCTTGAAGCAATATTTTTGTTTTTGTGCGACACACTTGCACTTGGACAAGATATTCTTGAACAAGATATTTATAGTTCGAGCAGCTCAATCTTTCTGTTTTGTCTTCTGTGTAGCGCCCAACTCAACCTTTCTGTTTTTCTTTGGTGGACGACCCCTTCCCCGTTTTGTAATTTTGTCTGGAAGGAAAAGATAGATAAATTTGTTCAAATGTCAAACTGCATATATGATTAGAATTCTCCTATCAAACTGCATATAGAATGAGAAAATGGTCTTGCCTTCTTCAATTTTAACATGTATGACTGATGAAGAGTCTTTAGCGTTCGAAGTTCGCACTTTTTCCTTGCTGGTGGTTTTTTCATTTGTTCCTACATATGTACAAATGGAGAGAATGTTATCTTTTATTATGTTAGCTTCACAATATTTGGCATTGCAAACATGGTAGCAACGCATTCAAAAAATGGGTGCAAAGACCGTCCCAAAAATCAGCTTTACCTCCTTGTTCTGGTGTGAAGGATTCGTCGATTTTGTCGCTGATTTTTTGATATTTTGCATTACCCATTTCATTTAGAATGAGTTCTCCGGAGAGTTGATTTCCTACAATCATCCGAATTCAAGTTGTAAAGAGTTGCATAAAATAGTTAAAGGCGTTATGATTTTTCTACATGTCACTGATTTTTGATTTAAGTTAGACTGACGTAGATATACACTCACCCATTTCATCATCACTATCACTGTTGAGTACGATCTTCCTCTGTTTCCTCAATCTTTTCCTCCGTACGGTGTCTGCTACTATTACAAAATCTTCATCTACCAATACACAATCCTCATGTTCTTAGATATTGGAACAATTGAAAACCAAATGTTGTTTTCGTGTCATGCATGTAACTCACGTTGAAATTCTTACCTTTGGTTTTCTTCAGGCGTCGTGCCATGATTGTGGGTATCTGTGTTCCTGAGTGCACTTCTTCACATACAAGTGCCAGCACATTGTAAAAATTTGACTGTCCATGGGTTTGATTTAGATTGACGTTGATACCAGTTCTGACTTTAACTTTCAATAGCAGACTATCTAGTCTACCATTAACAACGTCTAAGGGTATTTCTCCATCCTAATATGATATAAAGAAGATAATGAGGCAATATCAGGCATATGCGACTGATTTATATAAGTCAAACAAGAAATTTACCTTCATAAACTGCTTATAGAAATCCACAGCTGATATTCCTAATATTCTTTCTGCTTCATTACCAAAGAGTATAACATTTACATCTCCAGTATCATCAGTTATATTCATTGTGAAACGGTACCTGCAATAACCCAGACATAGAGAAGTTGTCATTAACGCTACACTTCGATGGGTTTCATAAGAATCAAATATATGAAGCGGTACCTTGGTTTTGCAATTCTGTTGGCATTGCAGATTCTACACATAAACATTGATTTGTATGCTCCAGTTGTTCCATACTGACACTCTTCACAACACATGTAGAAGAATTTCTGATTCCTATCCTTGATATATCCCTTCACTATAACATTGTTCCTTGCGTGCTGTATATGATTGAAAAACTTTCGTCATCCTGTTTATCTTAGTTACTACATGGACTGAATTTTGAAACCACGACTCACCTCTGCTGAAAAAAGAATATCTTGAACAGTTGCAATGGGCTCATCTTCATGAATCTTTTCTTCAAAAAATCCACCTTCAATGACTATAGTGTCTATCAGATCTTTAGAATCTCTTGCCCTGTAAAAAATTAAATTTGTTAAATCCAGAGCAATCTAGATTTGGAGCAGGGTATGAGTCATGTAAATATAAGCCGTCACTAACCAATTTTCCATATCTGCAAAGTCCTTTGTTTGAAATGTATCGAGTACGAGCGAAGAAGATGTTGAGGCGAGAGTAATACCTATCATTTTGAATTATTGTTGTTAGGTTTTTCATGTATTAGGCAAGAATCAATTCACTTGGAGAATAAATTCATGTTAATGAGGAAGTACCAAAGAATGGTTTAACCAAGAAATTCATCAAAGCAACCACTGGTCTACTTCCAGTTTCATTAAGTGTTGCAAACACATCCTTCGAAACAATGTCATTCCACAATGTTACAACTACTGGTTTCAACCTGAAGTAAAATTCACTTTATTAGAATACTTTTTTTCATAAGTAAATTCATTAAATGAATGAACAGTTCTAACTTCGATCGCTTACTCTTTGTCAATGGCTGCGTAATCATGTAAAGTATGGTTCTTATCATTTATCTTCACACATCTTTGTGGCCGCCTATCGATAATTACGCATAATGTACCTACACAAGGAGAATATAAATAATTCAAGATTCAACAAGTACACATTCATGTGATCTACTATAGGTGCTATTCTACCCAATGTTTTTAGGTTTCCCTTGTACATTTGTACTCGCTAGCTACTAACTAAATCTGAATATATTAAAGCAGAGATTCAATGTAAAAATATACGAGTACGTGAACTTACTGACGAGGGTATTTTTTTGTAGCTGTTTGCGGACTTCTGTCAAGTTCTGGAAAACTGGATCGAATGCCATCTTGTTTATCTTGCCTTCATCAACATTACGAATCGAAGTCCTCGCGTTAATAGTCCATTGATAGTTGGAAGTTGACAAAGGGTTCCTGAACATTTCTTTTACTGAGCTTACTGCAGCGTTTGAGATAATATATGTTTTTTCAACTTGTAATGTCTTTTCATGTAATTCTATGTCTCCTTTGAAAATCACAGCCTCTACTGTATGACCCTGTGAATTCAAATGAGGTAAAAAATTTAAACTATGTTAGAAAAGTCCCTTTTGAACACATTAAAGAAATGAAATTGATACTAATGTACAAAAATATCAGACAGTTACATTACGACTAACATGGTTGGACACTGTGTAACCATAATTTCGAGGAGATGGTAGGTTTGGATATGTAGAAACATATGACACATTTATTAACCATAGGAACGGTCTGTAGGACTCATCTAAAGAACTGTATAGGTTACTGTTGCCTTACCTCTTCGTCTGCGAGCAGAATCTTTTGATACTTTACATCAGATTTTGCTCCAGTTCTCGGACTTGTTTTACTAACGACCCTGACTTTTGCTGACCAATCTCCAATATTTGGGGCAATTAAGTCCAATCCGACTAACTCTGCATCCATCTTACCTGTGATAGAGTAACACATTAATATTCTGCGTTTTTTTTACTTGTTCAAGAGTGTTTAACAACAATATAACCTAAAAGTCGCTGATGTGTTATCTTTTCTTGTTCGGTAGTGCGGAACACAACAATGATAATCTCAAAGACATACCTTTAGTTTCTTTGCAAATCTCAAGCAACAGTGATTATTCCTAATAACGATTCTCCACAAGTTGAAATTGCTGGATTCTGAGTAGCGGAGCTGACATGCTTTTATAATGTTTGTTTGGGCTCCAAAACAGGGGACACAACTATTCTGAAATGTGGAGAAGTAACACGGCTGATGGTGAAAAATTCAATCGGCACAACGCGGCCGAATAGACACATTTGTTCAGCAGACCGGTGTAAACTGTGGTGAAAAGCTGCTTTTTTCTATTTACTATGTTTTCCTTTTTTTCTTTCTATTTAGGCTCTTACTTTCAGCTTTAGTTCAGATCCATTCAGTTCAGATCAGTTCAGATTTTGTTAGTTTAAATTTGTACTTCGCTTTAGATCCATTCAGCTCAGTTTAGTTCTACCGAAATCATCAGCTGAAAAAAACAGATTCTTATTAAATGAGTAGATTAAGAACTTTAATCATACTACTTACTCGTACCACCTAAAGCTTCTCATTATTTTTACTTTAGGACATACTACTTTCACTCATGACAATAAATATATTACTTATCACACTAATTTTTGAAAAACACTAATTATAAATATATTTATTTTTCGCACTCGGTACCAATGCTTTAGTCTAAATTAATCCTCCGTTAATTTTTGTTTTTATTAAATCAAATGTGAAGCGTTTGATGGGAGGGAGGAAGCGTTAAAAAAAGAGAAAAACTTTGGAGAAACCACTTATTTGTGGACTTTTCAAAAAGACCACATGATATCATCATAATATGTGATGTTATCAATACAATGTCCAATGTTACTAAGTGTTATCATATTAGTAATATTAGTAACATTGGACATTGTATTAATAACATCGCATATTATGATGTCATTATATGGTCTATTTGAAAAGTCCACAAATAAGTGGTCTCTCCCAAATTTTTGTATTAAAAAAATATCCGTCTATATCCTGTTAGTGGACTTACTCTATTTCAAAATAAAATTTCTATAGTCTAACAATTACGATGTAGTGGATTTGGTTTGTATAATCTTTATGAATAAATTGGACACTAATTATCAGAAGGGGAGTTAGTAATTTGGTTTGTTTGATTTTGTGTGTTCAGGTTGTAGCCATGAGCTTTTGCTGTTATCATCCACTCGAATAGGTGACTCGAACCCCGACCTATTTGGTTGGAGGTAAAGCGTTCTATCAATTGAGTTTTTCATTATTGTCTGTTGTTTTAAGATACTACTTACTCATGCCACTTAAAGCTTCTCATTTTGTCATTTTTCGCTGACGTATTTTAAGATTCTCATCATTTGCTTTTTAGGACATACTACTTTCACTCATAAAAAATAAATATATTAATAAGTAACATTTTACACCAATTTTTCAAACACACTAATAATAAATATATCTAATTTTACACGTGTTACCATTGCTTTAGTCTAAATTAATCCTCCTTAATTGGTTTATTGTAAAATCAAATGTTATATCCGCGCTGAGCGCGGTGTCCTGTTTAGTTGAATTGATAATTTCGTCATAAGAGAAACATTGTTGCTTTGTAAGTCTTTTGTGACATTGAATCATCTAAACAGTATATAATTAGTATTTATTAGATGGTAGTTTAAGTTTGCAAATTAACTGATAGAGAGCAATTGTAATGTTAACCTTTTAGTTTCCAGTGTACTATATGTCAGAAGTTAATTTATACCTCATTTTGAATTTGTTTCCGAGTTCCTTGATGAAACAAAAAGTAGACAGGTACATCTTGTGTAGAATATAGCTTGTGAGTTGGTTAAGATTGTACATCTTTGTGTAATTAGTATTTATTAGCGTCATAGGGTACTTAACTGACTGGTACATATATAATTAGTATTTTTTTTTTTACATTGTGTCCTGAATTACATTTCTCGGCTATCTATTAGTGAAGGTCCACTTCTCCTAAAAACAATCCCCTGTGAAGTGCCGCTTCCTTGAAACTGTCATATAATATTCCATTGACTGATCGCAAATCTTCGTATGATGTTGGAGCCGTAACATATTGTAACAACAAAGATAAATAATATCTCTCTCCTTCTAATGGATTTATTTCCTCCAAATGTCCAATATCATTGCCCTTTTTTCGGTTATTCCATTGTGTATCCTCTTTGTTCCAGACGAAATATTTTGGGAAGTTTTCATACAACAAGTTCATGGAGCGGACATTTCGATTTGTTGCATTGATGTAGAAGTACTCTTCAAGCTTTGTTCGTACGACGGTGGGGTTGCTTATTACTTTGGATCGCACCGAAATTGGCTCCAATGCAGGCAAGTGAATAGGCAAATACTCCTCATTAAATGTTGCCTTTCCAAATTTGCGGGTTAGGTTCAACACTGCCCTGTACTTGTGGCTGACATCCTCAAAGCTTGATTTGTTATTTAAGCTGGGCACAATAACAACTTTGCGTTCTGCAGTACTACCTTGTATTTGGCCATGAGAAGCTTCGCCATTGAACAACAAATCGACATTATGTGCGGGAGAATATTCTTGTGTGTGATCATCAAAATCCATGGTGTCTAAAAACAATAGGATAAGATATGTTTAGAAGTTTGTCATTTTGTGTAGTACAAATCGTTTTTTAAACACAACAGAAATGAACATTTTGTAATACCTTTCACAAAGATTGGGACTGCCTGTATGCCGATATCTCTTGTAATTTTGTGCATGGATTTAATTTGAAGTTCAGTGTTGTGGGTTTTATAGGAATGAATAGTTGCAGCGTGCTGAAGGTTGTGACCAATGGGAAGGGTCTTGTTTGTTTCCCCAGGCGCCTTCTCGGAAAGGTTGTTGTTAATTTTATGGCTATTATACCAGATTAGTGAATAATCACAGAGCAACAGTTGTACATCTTGGTTATATTTTGTATTTGAAAATCCCCCGGCCCAAAAAAATGTTACATTTTGAGTTTCTCTTCAGTATGCACTTTACCGTTAAATAATTTTTAAATATTTTCTGTGTAATAAATTAAGAGTATAATATGCGATCAAAGTCGGTAAATTTTGCTATAGGAAGTCGAAATTTATCATTTTTCGTGAGCCGGAGGGAGTATATTCAAATACAAAATTTAACCAAGTGAATCACACTATCCATGAGATACAACTGTTGGTCCGTGATTAGTTGTCTAATTTGGTTTAATTGCCATACATCATTTAGAAAATGCCCTATTTGCTTTGCTTTATCTGGATTGAAACATGATCATGAACTTGAACCATGATTTGGAACTGATAGTTGCTTGGTCTTGAGTTGTTTGGCATAAAAAAAGGAAGTTAAAAGCTTATTAAAGCTGGCTAAGTTGTGTTATACTTCCTTTCTCCCTCACTAAGTTTTCCATTTGATTTTGGGCCAACAAAATAAAGAGAAATTCTTTTTTATTTGATTATTGGTAGTGGAGGTGAAAAATAGGTATATTAATTGTTAGTAATGTTTGAAATGTTGGTGGATGAGTAAATTTGTTCATATTTGTTGTTGTTAATGGAAATAAGATGTATAAAAATTTAAACGATAAGCTTTGAAAGGGACATCCAAAATGACAAAATGAGAAGCTTAGTAACGGACGGAGGAAGTAACTTATAAATTATTCTAACTCCGCCTCCGTCAGAAGGGGCCATCCAAAATGACAAAATGAGAAACTTAGTGACTGACGGAAGAAGTAACGTATAACTTCTTCTAACTCCGCCTCCCACGGACAACTACTTTGCATCGGTTCCCACGCGGACGTAGTGCCAATGGCACACCAGTGAGATTGAACCTAAACATGATGCTTGAAGAGACGGATCTCATTGAGGGCAATGTGACAGTAAAATTTCCGTGCAGGTCTTTGTCTGTTTTGGAACTTTTGTGATGGCCTCTATTTGGTTTGGAGTTTGTTCTTTTATTGTTTCTTATTTTGGTTTGGAGTTTTTTTTCTTTTTGTAGGGACTTAATTCAACTTTATATTCTACATTTTACATTTGGATATCAAATCTCAGTGTACCAACCATTTAGATACCAGAAGTGTTGGTGAGATCATTCATTCTCAAATCATTTTTGCCCTTTGACGGATCTTCCTGCAGGAGTGAAGTTAACCGTTTGAAGGTTAGCTATAGACGCCTCAAACACATGATGTTTGTGCCCTTCATATATCGTATACAATCATTTAATTCCACA
Source organism: Plantago coronopus (assembly GCA_036897195.1). NCBI lineage: Eukaryota > Viridiplantae > Streptophyta > Magnoliopsida > Lamiales > Plantaginaceae > Plantago > Plantago coronopus. The sequence goes on from JAYMSL010000768.1 coordinate 9,294, forward strand.
AACAGGACCCATGACCAATATGCAAGTGCTTTAAATTCATTTCTACATGACAAACTGTTTGTTGGGGCCATTATTTTAATATTTTGACAAAATTAACTTTAGTAAATTTACATTTTCAGCTTCATCATAGATCTCAGCAGCATTTGCTCACCCAAAAGGTACTTTTCTATGCAAATATTGTGTGTACTGAAACAATTTTAGGATATAAACCTTGACTTTAAACCAGTACAGGAAGACAGAGTTAACATTTCCTGTAAGGAGATGGAGAACAACATTACCAACTTATTGCATGATCACTTTTAACAGGATCAATAAAATACATCAACACTTCAGCAGGACAACATCAATAATAATTTTCAAATAGTGCCAGTGGCCACTTCATTTACTACGAATCAGTTTAATTTTCATATGGGTATGTAAAATGACAATTTTGTGCTCTGAACTGCTAAGATCTGATCAAAAGTAGCATCAATATTCTTAATATCTTCTGTGTTACTGCTTGTTAACATTGAACAGTTTCTTTAAAACAATGAACACATCAGATGAGTGTAGACAATTTACCAATTTTTTTAGCCAGTCTAGCCGCATGAGCTTGTGCCACTGCTGGACAATGGATTTGAAACAACAGCTCCGTCGTTCACCCGAGCAATGTCCCCCAAACATGCAAAAGGCGGGTGGCTGTGAATTATCAAATCAGAGTTGAGTACATAATCTTGTTGACAAGTTGGGAGGCATCATCAATATAGTATTTCATTCCTACACTTCTACACATATAAGAAAGAACTGAGGCCTGCGTATTGCTTAGTGCATCGCTGGTAAAACTTATGCTTATTGTTCATACAAAGTATCATCTATACAGGGATAAGAACGACTACAATAATAAGTACCCAATGTGGTACAAACATATAAATTTACACTGCGTCAGCAGCAGGTTACAATATTTCTCTGTACACCACATTCCTGGTCTTTGTGACATCGGCACAGTCAACTGTTGGGGGGCGAATTAATACTTTTACACATTCTGATCTTTTGACCCGAGAGAGTGCAACATAAAGCTGTCCATGTGAGAAGACTGGTTCAGGGAGGTATATGCCTACCTGTTCCAAGGTTTGGCCTTGCGCTTTATTTATCGTCATTGCAAAACATAATCTAACAGGGAATTGATGTCTCTTGAATGGAATGGGGCATTTTAGTCTGTCTGATGGTTCCAACGGTATTCTAGGAATGAAAACATATGTGCCCTTATACTCTCCAGATGCTATTTCAGCTCCGATAACATTTTTCCCAAGATCACGACAAATTAATCGAGTCCCATTGCAAAGTCCCTCTGAAGGATTGATATTTCTGAGTAGCATTATTGGACAATTGATTTTCAACCGTAAGAAATGCGGAGGAAGGCCTGGAACATCAATACTGTTGATAAAGTCCTGATATTGGGACTGTTGCATTTCGTCATTTGTCAAATCTGTACTGACATAGTCCACATGATCCCCAGGGAATTTATGTATTAAAGAATCATTGATTTCGTGTACACATTCATTTTTTGGGGTGAGTACTGCCCTTTCCATAACCGAAAACGGATCAGAGAAGTAAGCCTGAAAAGACGGGAAAACACTGCTTACGAGCTTGTCCAAAGGGTCGTCAGTGGATGCTGAGGAGATGCACATTTCTGACGGTAACTGAATGTAGTCATCCTCGTCACATGGTTGAAGACCATCTCCAATTTTCAATAAAAAATCAACAAATGTTGGGTCTTCTCTGGCACGCATATTATCAACCAATTGGAATTTTATCACGCGAGACCATATTTTTGATCTAACCAAGCATGCATCTATCTCATCCTCCCTTGCTCCTCCAGGTACAACTGGTATAGTTTGCCTAAAATCACCACCAAAGACAATAGTTTTCCCACCAAACAATATATCCCTACCAGTCAGGTCTCGCAAGAGTTGATCCAATGTTTCAACGATGCGGCGATGTGCCATAGAAGCCTCATCCCATATAATTAGTTTTGATGCTAGTATTAGTTTCGCTTGGGCACTCTGTTTGCTAATAGAACAGGTCATGGATTCCTCTATTAGTATTGGTAACTTGAATCTAGAATGGGCTGTACGTCCACCTGGTAGTAATGAAGCTGCAACCCCCGATGATGCTACTGCAAGGGCTATTCCACCTTTTGATCTCACAGAAGCCAACAAGGCACGGTAAAGGTAAGTTTTGCCAGTTCCCCCAGGACCATCAATGAAAAAGAAGCCTCCATCAACGCTATCCACTGCTGTAATTATTTCATCATAAGCTTGTTTTTGTCTTGTGTTTAGTTGTTGGACCGATAGCACATCATTCATAGAAACTTCGATAGATTGCTCTTTTTCGAGATCCCTTGTATATCTTGCTGCTGATGTGATTCGCACACTCGGATTTTGTAATCCAAATTCATCAATTGTGCGGCCCATTGACTGCATGAAAGTATCAATTTTATGTAAGGACTTCATAAAAGCTTCATCTATAAAACGTGGTTGTTGGTGAATGAAATCTTCAGATAGGGACATTTTGAATTCTTCCCACAAAGATTTAGGATCAGAAGGTGAATCATATATGAGTATGGTTGCAAATAATTGTCTTAATGTGTGTGGCATCTGGTAGGTTGCAGCTTCTTGAAGGGAATCTTTGATGTGTGTGTCAGATAGTAGCAGCCCTTTTTCTAGTGCTGCATCTCGAAAACTCTCATATGTAATCCCATTGTACGTCCTTAGATCTTCAAAAGATGTAGGAGCTCGAAAATTCTTTAACAATACACGTAAGTAATATCTTTCCCCCTCAATAGGACTGACGGTAACCAAACGTCCTATGACAGTCTTCTTTTTCCGGGCTGTCCATTTTTTCTTGTTTTGTTTCCACACGAAATATTCTGGGAATTCTGCATACAATAGATTCATTTCTCGGACCTGCCGCTTTGCGGCATTCAAGGCAAAGAACTCTGTGAGCTGAGTTTTAGAAGAGTTGGGGTTCGCAATGATTTCTTCAAGAGATCGCCCTGCTGTGAACCATACTGGATGTAAATCTGGCATATGGATGTGTAATTGCTCCACAGATGGGTACATTTCATTTAAAGAGAATGCATAAATACGCCACATAGCTTCTGGTGGACAAAGCCATCTAGCTCTTTGAAAATCTTTAATTTCATCCACATGTTTTTCCTGATGAGGTTCCACCACATTATACGCGACTTTATCACTCCCTTTGCAGACATATTTGTATAAATACTTGACCAACTTAATGTCTGAGCAGATTTCGACATTCATGTGGCAATCAAACATTGCTAAGAGATGTGGATTATATGGAACGACCCATCTGTTATCAAGATAATGCCGACGTACATAAACATTTCTACCATTGTTCTGGCGCCTATAAGTTGGATATGAATCTGCCCGGTGTGATGTAGCCTCAGCAAATTTCTTCGGATATTTATTCTTGCAACCCGTTCGTATTCTCATGCATACATTTTTGTCATTTAGCCCTCCACATGGTCCATGCATCATGTGCTTAACAACACAGTTATGCAAATGGGGGTATTCATCAGGGTCGGGTATCTCAGCTGATACAAATTTGTCGTATGCTTCGGGTGATGTCAACTTGTATTTTTTCTGTAAGATTATTAACCAATGGGCATGTGGTAAACCCCTCTTCTGGAATTCTATAACATAGAAATATGCAGCAACATTTCCCAGGATTTGCTTATGAATGAGCTCCTCCTTTAGCTCCTCGTTCTTAGCCCTGAATACACGTGTCAACAGATCTGCACGATTTTGTGGTAACTCTCCCGGTAACAATTCCTGTTGTATTTCTTTCCAATTAGTGTTGCAAGTCATGGTGATAAAGAAGTCTGGCTTCCCATACTTTTGAACCAATGCCAAGGCATTCATATATCTTTGGCGCATATCTCTGGGACCTCCTTGAAATGTGGATGGGAGAACTACTCTTTGCCCGACTTGATGTCCACGCGAAATACCCTCAGTAGCCATGCTATCAACAAGCCCCTTATAACTATCCAATCGCGCCTCATGTTGTCTGGTCTGATCCCTCAAAAAGTCAAGTCGTTGTGTCTCAATCTTTACATATGTGTCTACCTGGAACTGTTGTGCTAATCTACCAGCGTGTAGTACGTTGGGGGCACCAAATTTTCTTACTTGGAATAGGTATGAGTAATATTCTCTAGCAGCCACATTCGTTTTCTTCTTGCGACCAAGCTGTAAGTCTGCATTGATATAATCATGTGAAATGTTCCTAGATTGTAAAGCATGAGGAGGATGTATCATTACTATATTACACCTGCAAATGTACATGGTATTGAAAACTTTTAAATGAAGATATGTATTCGAAAATAGGTAGTAGAATCTTTCGTTTTCTTCCTGCGAGAAAGCTGCAACTTCGCAATTTTATGTCATTTCAAATGTTCCGACTATTGTCATTTTAAATATTCAGTCAGAATAAATCCTAGTGAGAAGTGTATTTTGTGTAAATTTGGCAAGGAAACATGCATTAAGTGAGGTACGAACAACAAATTAAATTCAGGGAGCAACATGGGTTTGGCAATTCTGCATTTTATTAACGAACTAACTACAGTCGAACATATGAAAGAATGCTACCATTTAAAAGCAGACATGAATTAAGAAACTATGAAAGAGTTCTAAAGTGCATTATGATATATATTTGCGTTAAATTAAAAGGTAGAAGTGCACTCGGGGAAAAAAACACAATATATGAGATATAAATGAGCAAATTAAGAAGCATACTGTGTTCTTCATGCGCTAGAAATTCTTCTCCAGTGGTGTGCATTTGTGGAAGCACCTCATGTTGTCCAGGGCAGGTGGTGGTTTGTCCATGATTAGATACACAACTACCTTTTGGTAACCTTCTTATTCCCGCATGCCATCCTGGCTCACCGAATGGAAATAACAAAGGGTATTGTAGTGGATCATAGCATCCGTAGTAGTACTGTATGTTATGAGATTTTTGTAAGTGAGTGTATACACGGATGTCATGAGGACACTGAGATGCAGAGTCAGTTAGCTGATGCCAGATAGCAGCCACGTGGTCGGACGTCGGCATATTGTAGACTCTTTGGTCCAGACACGGATCTGAACGGAGAACTATGCTATGATCATCTAAACTGGGCAAGTGGCGTAGACTTCTGAAAAAGATAGCATATGGATTTGAGTCCATGATAGCCATTATTTTGGTTATAACTTCCTCTTCCAAATTTCCCGACTGTGATAAACGGTTTTCAAGTTCGTTCTCCGTGCCATAAAAATATAATTGAAGTTGTTTAGCATGTCCGTCCGGCGGGATAAGTCCACTTATTTGATGGTAAACAGTGCCGTTAACTTTCATAGTGTAAATTCCTTGATGTGCTTGTGCAAGTATCTCATCGTATGCCATCTTTATAGTGGTAAAAGCAGTGGTGTTGTTATAGGTTCGACAACGTCTGCGGAAATGCTTGGCTTTGGCACATGTCTGGTCCGTGTATAGATTCCAAAGCTCTGGATGCATCACAGGCAAATGGAGTGACACTTGGCCACTCATACAACAGAATCCTGGTGGTTCTTTGTGAAACCTGAAAGCACCACAATGGGTGCATGCTGGTGCTGCTGGAAGAAGTGCTGCACTATCACTTATGACATCCAAATGCTGGAAACGTGTGCTTAGAGAAGTACCTGATTGGTTTTGTGTGGTTAGTAATGCACGGGCAATCTTACATATTTTTTTATAACAGAAATGCACTTCTAGTGTAGCATGAGAGTCAATGTGAAAGAAGACAGTGGTATATAAGTTGACATACTCGCACGATTTCTCATGTGCTGCTCCCCTGGTTCAGCAACATTTCCAATTGTAGGAGAAGAGGATGTGGAAGTTGCGTTGATTGGAAAAGTAGAACGTTGTGATGGACCAGCACCTGTTTACAAATTGCATGAAAGTTTTCCATCAGCACAACCTGAGTTTAATCAGGACATTGTAGTGCACGTTTAAGTGATTTTCTAAACATTGGTAGACACCAAGTTTAAGAAAAACAAAGTATTATGTAGCAACTGGTTGCTACTGAATTATTAGTTTTAATACTTGGGTGAAGCTGAACATGATTGGAATAAGAAATATAAGGCCAAATGGTGATTAAAACTTGCAAAAACAGTTTATGTTTTCCAATGTTGAGCTCTATGGATAGATAGTTTTGAGTAATAAATATTGCAGCCTCTAATATCTGACATACTAAACTTATCTCCTTAAAATAATGTGAGGTATTTTTTACGATTTGTTTAAGAAAAGAAGAATTGCTGGTAAGAATCTTGCTCATCCCTGAGAGTATATATAGTAACTACATGCGATGATTAAATCCAGAGCTAGATACCTGAATAAATAATGTTGGACACTGTCAATCTTAACTGAATTCATTTTTTGAACAGAACAAGTCATAAAAGTTATACACATTACACACTTAACATGAAGGTAGAGTAAGAATATTAAATGGATATTTTTTTGGTGTATATATAATTACCTGTTAAAGCTTTACGTTTTAAATAAAGACGCCTTGCAGATTCGCGAGCCATATGTTTTTGTTGAGGAGACATAAGCGCTCTGACTTGTCTCCGTTTCATGTTCTTCCTAACACGAGCTTCTTCTGAACATTACGTAACATTTGTAAACAAAGTGCAATTCAAGTGTGTATACAGTCAGAATAATGTAGTGTAAAAATCTGACCACGTAAATTATGGGATTCCTTGTCGTAGTGGTCATCTCTGGTGGGCCTAATTTCAGTTCGAGGACGCTTCGAAGGGACTTCAGCACTTACACTGGGTGGGGGGCGCTTGCGAGATGCTGCATTACGGTAAAAGTGTCATATGTCAGCATAATTTTGATAGTAAAAAACTTGTACAAAAAGTTTGTGAAAAACCCCAAGCCAAATGCAGAATAGGCTATTCTAATCATTTGAAGTGTAATTGGCTTAATCCTTTTACTAAGTCAGTGACAAACTCCAAGTCAATTGATGTCTAAAATTACATGATTTGTTGATGTTGGTGGATGGGAAGATACAGTAGATGGGTTATTGGAAGTTGTTATTGCTTGGTACAAGTATTTTGTTAATTCAACATATGTAATTTCACATGTATAAGAGCACATGTTTTACATATAACTGTACTGGACTAAGATTCACATTGTGATCAAACATATAGGGGGGAATTTATTAACCTGCAACAGCTTTACGTTCGCGTTACTGAAATTAAAAAACGCTCTCTCAATAAAATCAACACAAACTAAAGAAGAGAACAAGCCAGAGGACATGATATTTTAAACCGAAAGCTTTTGGAATTTGCAATTTTTTTATCTCTGAAATTCACAAGCAAAAGTGCAAATTTGTGGACAATTCAGCACACTAATTGAATGAAAAAGGAAGAGGGTGATTTTTTTTCCTTTGACTCGAAATGGGAGCATGCCGCCGTATAAACGAAGTGAAGCTCCCTGAAACAGGGATGTTCTAGTCTCAGATTATCCTAAACTGGTTATACTAATCATTCCATTCAAAATATTTATCTGCTAGTTTTCATCTTTCTCTTCTTCCTGGAATAGAATGACTCATTCCAATTAATCTTGGAGTTACAGGAAGAAATGCCTGGTATGCCAAGGCGGTCTTTCTCAGCGACTGTCTCTCATTTTGGAAGAAAAGAGAGAAAAGAAAAAGAAGACAAAGAAAGAAAACAAATCTTTTTGCACTACGCTCACACAAGTTCAGATGTCAATGCATCCATTTCTTTCTAAGCATGAGGTATGAGTCAGAAAGTTGTGTCACATTATACATACATTAATAATAAATTCATGATAAAATGTAAAAATTTCATTTGGATATCAAGAATAATACAGTAAGAACAAATGTATGATAAAAAATAAATAATCTCATCTGGAATGCAAGTTCACGATTGTTAGCAACATGCAAACAAGTAAAGAGCACATCAATTGTCTTACGATCCTGAGACTGTTGTTGTTAGTCATGTAATATTGAATTGATAAAGATCAGTAAGTGGTATATCTATTCTCAACCAAACATTGCAACGAACAAGGGGATAATAACTGGAGTGATCAAGGAAGAGAAAATTCAAAAAGAAAAGAAACTGATCGACAATAAAATGAAAGAGAAAATTACATAAACCACCCCTTAAATATGTAGCCATCTCAGATTAACCCTTGGATTACGAACAATTACAAACTCATCCAAAATTAACACTGTGAAATTCAAGTAATTACAAATAAACCCAAAAGTCAACTTTTTCATCAATTTAATCTTTTCTTTTAATTTTCAGTATAAATATATATTTCTTTATTTCCTAAATACTACTCAACTTATTTCAAAATTAAAAATTCAACCCCACAACTTTTCATATTTACACAATTCATCTTCTTCTCCAACCCAACTCCACCACTCACCTTCCTCCACCACCCACCTTCTTCCACCACCACCTCCACCCACCTTCCACCACCACCACCACCCACCTTCTTCCACCACCACCTCCACCCACCTTCCACCACCAAAACTGGAGGAGCTCCGAGCTCCTCCATTAATGGAGGAGCCGAGCTTCTCCATGACTGGAGGAGCTTCGAGCTCCTCCATTAATGGAGGAGCCGAGCTCCTCCAGATCTGGAGGAGCTCGAAGCTCCTCCAAAACTGGAGGAGCCGAGCTCCTCCATGACTGGAGGAGCTTCGAGCTCCTCCATTAATGGACCTTTTTTTCTTTTTTAATTTTTTAAAATAACTCGAAGCTCCTCCAGATCTGGAGGAGCAGCTCCTCCATTAATGGAGGAGCTCGGAGCTCCTCCTCTAATGGAGGAGCAGCAGCTCCTCCAAAACAATGGAGGAGGAGCTTCAAGCTCCTCCATTAATGGACCTTTTTTCGTTATTTAACGTGAATGGAAGGCAGATGGGTTATATATTCTGGTTTTGTACAATGTGGAACCTCTGGCTTGCTCGGAATGATAGCGTTTTTAATAGTACTCAGCAATCACCATGGAGAATTTTTTAGAAGATTCAGCTGCAGAGCTGGTTCTGGTTATATGGAAAAGGCAAATTAAGCAGCACAAAATGTTATGCGGATTGGGTTCAGGAGCCTTTACTGAGTGTCAACATTAACTGAGCACAGAACAGACAGAAGGTTATAGGAGGCATTTGGAACTGATATGAAGTTGAATGTATCTGATTCATTCTTGGATCCATGAAGGGGATAATTATGGATGTTTGGTACTTGGTGCAAAATGGAACAATGGACTTTGGCAGGTTGAGGAGATATGGAGTTCGCAAGTCACAAAGCTGAGAGAGGTCAGAATAGGAGGAATGCCTGGTATGCTGTGCAGGTTTCTATTTTGTTTATAGTTCAGTGGATGTTCTTTATTTTCATGAAGTTACATGACACTAATTATCTCAAGATGGAAATGGGCACATTGCTTTTTCGGTTTGACCATGGTTTTACAGGTTATACTTGGGAAAGTTATATTTCGGCCAAAGCTAATGGAGAGAAGAATATCGTACTGCCTATGATCACATCTTTAAATTTCTTGCCACTTATTCCTTCGTGAGTAAAGGGTGTAGGAGGTTGACAAATATAGATCAAACAGTATTGTATATCGCACGGTCTTTGATCACATCTTTAAATTTCTTGCCACTTATTCCTTCGTGAATAAAGGGTGTAGGAGGTTGACAAATATAGACTTACGGTATAGTATAACGCACGGTCTATGATCACATCTTTAAATTTCTTGCCACTTACTCCCTCGTGGGTATAGGGTGTAGGAGGTTGACAAGTATAGACCTAGTGGTAATCTGTGAATTGACGGTTCATTCTAGGCAATATCTTGTTTCTTTTTGTTGAGGAGATAAGATACGCGTGATATTATCCGCTGGTCTAGGAATCAGGAATTGATGGTCGAATTGACGGGTTTTGTGTCTAGGTGGTGTCTATTCTTATTCACTATTCATAAGAATAAACACGATTGAAATTATCCGCAAACCTAGGAAGAATCAGGGCCACCTGAAGGCACTGGTGGAAGAATTAACAAAGGAGGCCTATCTACTAACCATCCCAATTTCCTGGTGGCCAGGTTGTAGCATGGAGCCTTAGCTTAATGGTTATACTATTTTTGGAGATGTATGCTCCTGGACTTTCCCCACTTCACAGGATTGGTTTCAGTTCCTTTGGTTTGGTTTTCTCAACTTGTGTGTTTCAATGTTCCTCGCACAATGTAAGCCAGAAATCTTTCTTGGCAATTTAAGCGGGAATGCACTGTTTGTTCTGCTTGTGCATATCTCTTGCACAATTGTAAACTTCTTGAGGTCGTATCCTCTTATTAATATTAATTTTGCCGATTCAAAAAAAAAAACCAAAAAACTTGTAATTTTACGAAATTTGGAATTTTTAAGTTTTCTCTAATCCGACACCATATGAGAGGTATTTCGTAAATTTCCTTATATGCTTTTGGCAACGAAAAAAACTTTATCAGTTCAATAAGACAATTTCCTTTGTTCACTATATAATGAGTCCCACAATTTTTATTTTTACGGTGTATAAGTTTATAATAGAATGGAGACTCAAAATTAATTTTCTTAAATTTATATGTCAAAATCGATAAATTAAATATTTTGGTATCTTCTCTAGAGATCGTCCAATATCAATCTTGAAGGGTTAGAGTTAAGATCCGAATGAAGTTAAAGTGTTATAGTCACTGACAAGACATTTAATATTACAATGACAAGAGATCGGATAAATGCTAAAGAAGGGAGATGGTCTTATCTTATCTTAGCACGATAAAAAACCGTGGACAAAATGTTTTGTGAATTTTAAATCTAAATGTTTTTTGGAGTATTATATATAGGCCTAGAAGTTCATGAAGATAATACAGTGTCAAGTAATATCCGTAAGATAAGTCGATCTTACACATCTTCCGTGTAAGCTATCTTCTAACATTTATTTTAACCCTCTAAATTATTTTAGAGATTGGTTATTTAAATCGAAAAGGTTTGTTTTCTTTATTAGCTCAATTGTTTTGTGTCTCAAAAGGTTTGAATAGCTTAGCTAGAGTTCGTGACTTTGTTTTATAGTGGATATTTTACCTTCAGATTAAACATAACATGCTAGATAATTACATCAGTCTTGTTTAATTTTTGCAGATATTGTGTTTAATTACGGTGGGTATTTAAAATCTAGACACCATTGATACACTTTCATACTATTATTAGGGTTTATATACCTTCAAAGTTTATAATCTAAGCCAATCAAGAACCACATAAACAACAACATACACATGCATCCACAACTTGTTTTTCCCGGACAACTATCGACGATTTTTATGTTGTTCTACAACCATTGCGAACACTTTTTTAGTAGTCGATCAACTTGCTCTTGCATTATCTGTAAGTTTCATCAATGTGAGATGCGTGATCTCTTCATAATTTCTTTTTCTTTTTTTTTTTGTTACAAAACTTTTCATTCATCAATCATAACACATGAATCTGAAAACGCGATGATATATCAACTCAGATTAACATTAATACTTAAAATTGCTTCTTTAAGTTTATAATGGTGCTCTCATTTCAATTCTAACATCTACAACACATGGTTCTTAATACCT